>KZ302050.1:0-87872 GCA_002554575.1 Amanita thiersii Skay4041 | reverse complement strand
CATCAGATTTTAAGTAGTACCTTAAACTGGGGGCTCAAATGAAAGCTAGGAAGGTAGGCTATCTTGGTAAATATAATTACAATTTTATACATTTTATCAGATTTGTTATTAACCATTCAATTGAAATCACCAAAACATTGCAACGCTTTTGGAAGTCACTGTACTGCCTGAGCACTGAGATAGACATCCCTTACAAGGTGGACAATTCTAATGACCATGGCTGGAATTGAACCAACAGCTCTTTGGAATTGTCTGTGTCTGATAAGATAAGATAAATGGGAAAGGGAAAATGGAAAGAAAAGAAAAGAAAAGAAAATGGAAAATGATTCATAACATTCACCAGTCATATTGCTCATTGCATTGTGATGAATGGTTGGCTTCTTATTTGTAGAAGCTTGGGGGAACAGTGCTCAAGGGGGGAAGGAAGACTGTGGACAGCATTATTCAGAGTGGGCATCATTGTGGTGTATATGCAAGTTAGTGAAACCAACTACATTTTTAGAATCTACAGTTATTCTACAAGAATTAACTGCTATGTGGACAGATATGGACGGATCGAGCTGGTGAAAGCTGTTTGGAGCGTCTTGTGACCGATTGTGACGGAACGATTTTTCACTGGGAATAATTAGTTGCGGAAATCTCCGACACGTGGCTTCCCACAGTGCATTATTTTGGGAGTCCCACACATAACATGCCCTACATCATCAACAGCTCATTATCCTGGCCTTGGCTCATTGCAGGACATTCTTTACAAGCTAAACCACATATTCTGAATTTCTCATATTTTTGACTATTCTATTTGACAAGTTGTTGAACATGAAAGTCAGATTTCAAACACTGTCACGTTTGAAACTCCCCGTCACTGACTGTAATCTTTTCTTTTGATCAATTACTCATCAGTTTGCAGGGTGGCTGGCGTGTCCTCGAATCATTAGTTAAATTGAAGGAAAAGAGGTGAGACTAAAAGATATCCTTTGGGAGTGTCGGTGAAAGAAGTTTGCTTGACCACGTGGCAGAATTCCAGTTATGTCTGAGTACGCCCGAAGTATCAACAGCACAACGCCTCAGTCGCTCCCCGTTCTCCTCGTCATCCCAATGAGCCGCCGTTCATCACATTCAACGACCAAGTCCGCCAAATACCCTACATGGCGTTCTCACGTATCTGTATCAAAGAACTCCTCGCCAGCAGGGCCGAGTTTATCATTTGTCGTTGCTGAACCTGAACAAGGCGCTCCACTCGCATCTGCGACAACCAAATTACCTGTACAGAAGGCCCCTCAGGTCGCTATCGATGGATTACCGACTGTTTCTTTAAATGATTATGAGGATAGGTGGAATGCCCAACCACTTTCACCAGGTCAAAGTCGAGGTCGAGCAGTTGACGTCAAATCCGAGGAGAAAGTTAGTCGTTCCAGCATCTCAGGTGAGTGGCATTACATTTTCCTCAATGCGACCACTCACATTGGATTAGGGGCTTCATCGAGTTCCTCACCACCTCCACCTTGTATATCTGTACCTTCGAAGCAACTTACTCCTACTAATAATCCAGACCCCACTCCAACGCCCAAGGCAGTGTTGCAAGAGTCACTTTCTCCCTCATCAGTAGGTGGCACATCTTGGTTCTCCACCATTACAAAGCGATCCAAGGGAGCCCGCAGACCACCTCCAACTGCTTCTTCGCCAGTCACCGTTCCAGCTACTTCGTTAATCGCCCCAGACCTGCAACGACTAGATTCTCCTTGTACTGATAATTCACAACCAACTAGACAACTGATATCATCACCGAGTTATATTCGCAATTCTGATTCAGGTTCAATCGAGCAACAACGCCATTCTAACCTCACAACATCATCTGCTACACCTATACCCCCGCATATTGACATAGATACGCCCAAAGCCAACGATTTTACGTTTCCACCTACGACGGAGGATGCCAAGAGTCAGCAATACATTCCAACCGTCGGCAATAACGCACTCCCTATCCACGGGGACTTGACACCGACTATTATATTTAATATTGAACCTAGTAGTGACGCAATCACTCATTCGACCCCTCTATCAACTTTAGCCTCTACTTCAATACCCAGCTCTCCGCCACCGGAAAATGATAGCAAACCGTTGGAAGAAACGAATTCCAGCCAGCCCGAGCCGCAGATCACCAGTGAACGTGATACACTAGGAAACTCAGAACCCAAAAGAACAAGTCCACCACCAGCAAATGGCTCGTATTTGTTGGGTTTCTCACTGTTTAGGTGGTCATCAAGCACTACTAGTGGCCCTTCCGTTGATACCAGGCTTGATGAGAAAGGTGAATCATTAACAATCATTATGCCGTTCTGGTCACTTATACGGAGATATATCTAGATGTAAATGACGGTATGCAACATACTGAACAAGGTACCAGTAGGGAAAGCGTTACTCAGGCAGCGGCTACAATTGATCCCGATATCAGCGGCGGACGTGATTCTCAGGCAGACCATGTGAAAATTCCAGTGCCATCTTCCACTTCCTCCCAGCAACACATTCCTTCCCCAACGAATTCTACCGAAGACCAACCTACGGCTTTTGTGTCAAACAATACAACGAATACTACGGAGACTGGCACAATAAGCCCAGCCCCTGTTACATCTATTAGCACTGCAGTCGTATCTACGGAAACAGCAGAAGGCGAGGAAAACGCTTTGTTTTCTGAACCGTCGCACGCCAGCCCATCCTGGTGGGATTACCTTGGGTGGAAAAGTGCGCCCCCCCTTGCTGACCCTTCTTCAACTCCATCCACTCACCAGGGTTCAAACACCGCCGGTACCATTCCAAGCGACGATATGAAATGTAAGAACATTACGGCGTCGACTACTGCTTCCGACGCGGAGGAAACCACGATGATAACGACACCATCAAGTCCACAATCAGATATGAAGATTGATATGGATATTCGGAACCGGTCCGTAGGTGCTGTAACCCCCGTGCTCAAGTCTGGGAAGGAAGGATTGAAAGGCTGTGGGAAGAATGGAGCTGGGAATGGAAAAAATATGAGCGATGGGAATGGAGAGAAGGGCGGGCAGAACAATGGCCCTGCGGAGATGCCGACACTGACTTCGTCATCCTCAGGGGAAGCGGGAATACCGTCAATGTCAACGTCAATGTCAGTGGGCACGGAGGCTGTAGGAAGGATATCTGGAAATTCTGGATCGGGAGGATCAAGATCTGTAGAATCTAATGCTGGTGGCACTGTAGCAGGTAGTATCGAGGTGAAGAAGGGACAAGTAACACACCAGGAGGTGGATCAAGCGCAGTCGTTGACGGAGGAAAGAGTAAGCGGCCGTAATGGGTCGGCTTGGTATAATCCATGGGCTTGGTACGGTTGCAGTTCTGTTGATCCCAAGAATATCGGGGTATCTGCAGACACTGATGTGATAGTTGAAGAAATCAAGGACAGACCACTGTCTGGGGACGATGCTGATGAGAAAACAGCAAATGTAGGTGCTGAAGGGTCACAAAGTATCGAAAGCAGCCCATTACCATTGCCGCAGGAGAGAAAAGAGGATGAAACGGTAGCTACGGCTACTTCTGGTTCTGTAGCAAGCATCGATGTGAATCCAATCTCGGCCTCAATCGAGACACACCGCTACGGATGGGCGTCATTCTTTGCTTCGACGGTTTCTAGAACCTTGGTCGTGAAGTCAATTACCGCCGCACCCGAGAGTGCGTGTGAGCCCGTCAAAGTTGATGAGAATGGGATAGAAGTCATGGACATCGATGACGGGGATGTCCCTGGTGTGCCCGAGCCCCAGGAGCAACAGCAAGAACGAAAGCAGCAAGTGAAGGTAAAAGAGAAGATAACGAAGCCAGTGGGCTCTCAAGAGGAGGGTAATAATAGAGGCAGGAGCTTGGTGGCTACACTTGTTAGAGGAAGAGGGAAAACGCACAGTAACCGCGGGAAGGCTCATGATGGCTCATTAGACTCTGACACTGCCAGCATCAGGAGTGCGGCACCTCGACAGACCGCATCTATGAAGGATGGCGTGACTGGCGCTGTAGTATCTAGTGGAGAAGTGCATGGTATACCCATACCTCCTGTGGCATCGCAAAATGATACTGTTGCTGTCGCTTCGGTATCATCTTCCCCGGCTTCGTCTTCAACGAAGATGTCAGTTGCGAAGAAGGCTTCTCTCGTACTCGGGAGCTCCGGAAGTGGAGACACGAATAGTGGTAAGAATACCAAGAAACCCGCATCTGAACCTGTCCTTCCTGCCCGATCAGCCGCAGGCGCATCCTCATCAAAGAAGCAGCCAATCGGCAGAGCTGCATCACCATCACCGAATCTAGTTCTGCCATCGTGGCAGGATACATTCCATACTGCTCCAAGGAATGTCGTTCCGAAAACAGAGGCAAGTAAACTCGTCAAGACGATGCAATATGTAAGCGGGATGCTGTTCAGTGGCAACAGAGAAGCATGGAGTGCTGGGAACGACAAAGGAAAGCAGAAGGCCATTCAAGAGCGTGAAAGGTGTGTTTTTTTGTTTAGTTCTTCGTGTTTGTCTTGCATTATCAAATCTCTCGTGATGGCTTTTCTTCTGATCTCAATATTGTAATTGATATCATAATCTAGAGAAATTCTGTTTCCACATTTTGGCAAGGCGCTTCCGAAAGCTTGGGACGTTGTCGAAAATGCATATTCTGTGCCTTTAAAAGACCGGGGATCTGCCAAGTCTGGTGTGAAGCTAGATAAGGATGTGTTGCGCGGATGCAGAAAGGTTGTTGTGATTGGTGTGCACGGATGGTTCCCTGGTGAGTTCAACTGAGATCATCACGACGCCGCAGAGCTTCTGTGTTTGCTGACAATATGACATCTACTCTATGGCGTTGACTTATAGGTGCTGTGATGCGAACAGTCCTTGGAGAGGTGAGCAAGTAATCAGAATCGCATCGGATTAATGGAGATTGACTGTTCCGTCCCTCCGTTCTTCGCACTTTGCAAAATTTCTGTGTTGTTCTGTGATTGAATACTTTCCCCATCCTTGGCACCGAAGCCCACGGGAACCAGCAGTAAATTTGTGAACATGATGACTCAAGCCCTGGAAGATTTTCAAACCGAGCACGGCGTTAAATTAGAAAAGGTGACGAAAATACCCTTAGAAGGCGAAGGGACAATCAAACGTCGTGTCGAAAAGTGGGTAAATCCTCCCACCCGGGGGGAGCACCGCTTGTCCCGAGTATCGGAACACTGATCCTTCCTATGATCCTTCGCTCTAGACTTTACACCAATCTACTGGCAAATCAAGAGTGGATTGATGATATCCACTCTGCCGATGCAATCTTAGTCGCAACCCATTCTCAAGGTTCCATCGTGACTACACATCTGTTGAACTGCCTCATTCAAGACAAGCACATCAGGACATCACGGAATAGCATTGTTGCGGGTCCCACTGGCTCATTTCCAGCGGGTGTCGGGATGGATATAGCTCCAGCTCCAATACCTCAGCGGGTCTGCTGTCTTGCGCTATGCGGTATTCATCTTGGACCCCTACGTTATTTAAGTACCAATTCCTTATTTCAACCATACTTTCAGGTAAGACCGGCTATCGAATTTCCTTTTCCACTACCCGAGAGATATGTGCTTTGATACCGGTTTGACGTGAACTGTTGATTATCACTTGTCATTCTCACCATGCCTCTTGATGGCATCTTGAGCAACCGTTGTGCATTAGCTAATCGGTTCTTATTTATTCATTAGTACATCGAATCACCAGCAGCCCGTGAGTTGTTTGAATTTCAGGTATGTCATGGTGATTTGTGTTATCCATCCGACAGCTGACTGATCGTTGTTGGTTGTAGAACACGGAGAACGAGGTGTCAAAGGAGTATGTTCAAGCCCTGGGGAATGTCCTGAACAATGGTGTACGTGTATCCACCTCAGTTCGGGGGTCACGGTGTAGTTGGAAGACTGATATCTTTCATGTTAGACAAAAATGCTTTATGTGGCGTCTTTGAATGACCAGGTTGTTCCTATCTACTCGGGCTTGTTCACTGCTGCCTCGCACCCTCTGATCCTCCGAGCTCTGTATATCGATGGCGATGCGTATCAGTCAGTTTCTATATCCCCAACACTGGATTCGACTAACCATTCATGTTTTCTTTTCGTCCTCCATTCCATGAACATAATTCCGTTGATGTGATTCATTAGCTCTTCCGATTTCTTAGCAAATATTCTGGTGCTTCTGCTTCGAATCCTTAACTCCGGTATCCCAGACAGTGGACTTCTCGTCCATCTTTCAGAAGCCACAGCAGGTTCTTTGAATGGTGTCGGTCATTCCACTGCTTACGAGGAGATCGCTACATATGCGTAAGTAGTCTCAGTTGTATCCCATACCGATCAAGATCGGGTTGATAAACTCAACATAGGCTTGCTGTCAAATACCTGTTCATGACAAACAACGGTCTGGAGGAACATCCCGAGCTCGCCTTGGAGCCGTTTAATGCACGCCAGGAACAAAATGACTACGAGGTAAGCACTGGTACCCTGACTTGCATCTGGAAGTGACAGGTTATCTGACATGAACGCATTGCCCTGCTGCGCAGATACCCTGGGCGCTAAGGGATGTCATTGCAGATGAACGGGTTAGGCACTTCTTCGGCCAGGAGATTTCCCAATTAAGAGATGCGTTCCGCGAATGGCATCCGCGAACGTCCATCTTGCGAGACCTGAAACGAAAGCTACAGCCCATTCAGCGTTTGCCACCATCATTTACAACCGGGACTATCAACAAGCTGTGACTAATCACAACTGCATTCCGATGCTTCTTGTCTATTCATTACCTTCTGTCTTGTCGTAATGACTCGTTTAATAACTCATTACGGTTTGATTGCACTCCCATGTCGTTCGCACAGCAATACTGGCACTTTTACGCAATACCTTCTATCTGTCATTACTCAAGGGTCTTCATGCATATACATCCCTTTGTCACTTTATAAAATGAGCAATTAATAGCGTGGAAGAAATGCCGAGCCACCGTCATGCGAGCTTTACAGCTTTTGATGAACATAGTCTAAATAAAGTTCTGTTTAGATCTTTGTCACTCGGGGAGATCTTGCCATATGCATAGGTTATATTGAACAAAAAGGTGTTACACGAATTTGGAAAGAGCCAACCTTCGCCTACGAAACTGATGGAAAAACAAGACACAATAAAAAAAGAAACATTTGCGCATCCCACTAGCGATATTCAGCACCGCAATCCCCCACGGTCATAATCAACTTCCGGCCATTAGAGCGTGTTAGTAGTTGTTCGATCTCTTGATGGTCTTGCAATGTGAGTCTGAAGGAGAAAACTTTCTGGTTATCCTCAGGATGCTCCGAAACACCCAATCGAGCGCCTGTGTACATGTGCGCATGTGTTTGATGTTTATTTTTAATTTTGAAGTTTCGAGTCCAGATTCGGCCAGATTCATTGTGTCAGCAGGGGGTTTCGAAAGCAAAACGGGTGTGGAGAGAGAGAGGAAGGATGATGGAACTTACCGATAATGGCGGCACCGACGAATGGATGGTCAAGAACCCATCGAATGGCGATGTTGGCGATGCTCATTCCTCCGTGGCGATCACCGATTTGCCGTAGTAAAGTTAATAGTGATTGGAAAAGCTCCCATGAGCCCCATGCTTTGACGATCATATCAAGGTACTATTTTTTGTGTTCAAAGGATGTGAGATCATGATGCACAGCGAGATAAAATGAAGGGCGAAGACTTGGGGTGGGAAGGGGCGGGGATAGGGGATGATATCGGATCACATTGCTACTCACCTTTCTCTGAGAAGGTGTAAGATCAGCGGAATACGGGTCTGGTTCGGGCTTATTCATCCATGAATCTGACAAGAAACCTCCACACTTTTTTTTTGATGCGGTGACATCTCAGCATTAGGACAATCTTCACGGTGAATGGTGAGGGAAAGTTCTCACCAATGTTCCGTATGTTAACAGCTTCACATTGTGCTTCTGGCAAACGTCCGCCATTCCATGGAGAGGGCGTGTATCAATTATTGAGAACTGCCAAGTGATGATCAAATTGTCAGGTTACATCTAGATAGATCCACAGAAGCTAACTGGAGAAGGGGGGACGGGGTATAGAGGGGACGAGGTGCGAATGTGAATGAAAGGGACTAACCTGTACTTGGTTCGAGCTGATGACACCTGGACCCAGGACAGTGCATATCTCATCTGTCCTTATCGTATCAAAATTACATAGACCAATGGCGGAAATGTGGCCCTGGACTTTAAGATCGTGCAGAATGTGTAGTGCGGTCATATAGCCCTTATTGGAATAGTCTTGCCAATGGAACTTTGGTGTGGAAGTTATGTATTAATTAGTTTGTGGCCCGAGTGACTACTGGAACAAACGCCTGATGCTCACCTGGAGCAGGTCAACACGACTAGAACTCATTCTCTCTATTCGTTCCCGAATCGCAGCAAGGACAGTGGGGCGTGTAACCTTGATATCCTGAAACACACACCATTTGGTTGCTCCGACTACCTTGTCTGGCGTAGACAAGCTGCTCCTAAATTGGCCCTGGAATTAGCAGGGAGGTCCCGCACGATCGGTTGCTGCTTAGGAAGAAAGTAAACCGGATATAGAGACTCACGAACGTGATTTCCGAACTTCCATAATGGTCGGCTGCAGATGACAGAAGAGATGATCTCAGCACCTTCGAAATGGAGGAGTACACAAAGGAGCAAATGATTCTCACCCTGGCATCAAAGAAGATTGTATTGATATTCAGCCAGTGGCGATAAACAGTGAGGGAGGGGAAGAACATACCATGTCTGTAAAGGGAATGATAGATGATCGTGATTATGGTGAATGGGTGAGCGATGAGAAGACGGAAGACGGGATAGCAAGGCATACCGAAAGCTGTGAAGCCCAATTCTGTGTACCGGGTCATGGCAGCACGAACTTTCGAGTTTGACGCACTACCCCATGCGTTGCTTGAGAGTTGCCACAAGCCAGTCCAAATACGAGGGACTAGGAATGGCCCGAGTTGGAAAGACTCGAAATCATGCAAAGAAGTGCATGGGAGTGCAAGATTGCGACGTTCAGCTGCAGAAGGCATTAGGGGGGAAGAATCAATGGAGTGGAGTTGTAGGGGAAACAGTGGGGGGTCTTATAGGAGAGAAATTGGAATCGGAAACGGTGACCAGTAACTAGCCGCTGATTTATTGGCATGTTAGTGACAAAATGGAAACCCGGAGAGAGGAAGACAGATTCTGATTTGTGTCAGGGCTGAAAAAAGAGTTGAAGTGTGCATGGCACAACGCCATCTGCCCATCTGGTCTTGTTTATTTTTTATTTTCTCTCGGATTTCCTTTTGATTGCCGACTATCCGTTTTGGGTCCATCAACTGTCCTGAACTCTTTTGGATCTCGATGTGCGTATTAACAGATCGTTCGGCTCACACCCCTTATACTTCCAAACTTGATGACACTCTCTTCGTATAAAATGTCCTCTTTAACTCTCAGGTCTTCAGTCTACTTCCCATATCTCTTCTTGTATTCATTTCTCTATCTATCTATTACTATGCCCGCCCTTCATCACGATGCTCGTCCAGCAGTTGGTCATGTGTAAATCCGTTTACCCTTCTACACAACCAACCAAGTGTCCTCACCATCTTCTCATATAGAAACCTCATGGTCGACACCTTCATTGCTAATGCTAGCATTGACGAGTAAGTCGTGTGAGGTTTCACAGGCCATTTCTGTCTCAGACTCTCTCTTTCAGCCTCCGATCTATCACCCGCAACCTGCTTTCAACCGGTCCTGCAGGGATAGGTCCTGCTTTCATTAATGCCGCACGCGCCAGACTTGTTCAGACCAACGCAAAAGCAGTGCCCAACTACCAGTTACTCTTCATTAGACAGACACGAGACGCAGAAGCTGCACCAACGCAACAACTCTACGAAACTTTAACCCGAGCGAGAAAGCTACTTGGTGCTGGAATGGGCTTCGCTAGCCTAGGTCTTCTCACAGCCGTGGTACGAGCGACCATCGGCCTTCGTTGGCAAGATGAGGGTGATATGGCGGCGGTTCTGACTGCAATTGACTTTGATATTACCCAAGCTATTCAGGTAACCCGATCCCATGCCACGACCATATTCCTTATGCTCATATTCATTTTCCAGAGCTGTAAGGAAGAGATCGCGTGTGGCCGAATCAGCGACCTCACAAGCGCAAGAGGAAGCGTAATCGAGCTAAGGAATGCCATCTCGGAAAGCCAAGTGGATGTACAATTATGGGGCGGCGAGTTTCCGTTTGACCGAGCATCATCAAGTATAGAGTACTGGAAAATCCTTCCTTGAAATTAGACCTAATATTCTAAATATTCGGAATGTTATCGCATGTAGTATCTTGGACTTACAACATTAGTGTATATATCCAAAAGCTCTCCATCGCTTTCCTGTATGTATTCCTTGCTATGTAATCGGAAATGATGCAGTGTCGTCTAGGGAAATTGGCTTGATCGAATACGTCAATAATATCGTGAAGACGCTGAGAACTTTGGATAGCCTTGCACTAACAGCAATAATAACGCGTCGCTACGCAACCTTGTGTGTAACCGTCCACGAATTACTCAGCCTTCAAGGTATTCCGAAATGAATGGGTCAACGCCGTTGATATAGCATCCGTGAAAAGGTATTGTATCCTTACTAGGCTTACGCCTCGGAGAAAACTCTGCAATAAGCTATTGGTCACGAATAGTTAGTGATTTAATTAGTACTGGAACCAACACGGCCCACGCCACAGAAGGGGACAAAATCATCGCACGAACAACACGTTTGGAACCAGGAAGTCTCCTAACGGTGAAATGCATCCCGGTCAGTCAATCGGGAGCCGGGATGAAAAAACCGTTGTGAATGGCAGGAGACCAGACACTGCTAACCACTTGGAGCCCTAAAACTGCTAGTTGTGAAAAGTTTAGTGACCGATTTGAGGTTCTTGCGCATTTTGAGGGGCCATGGAGAGAAGAAGGTTGCCACGAGTGCACAAGCAGCCTGGCCTTGTCCATGTGACTTCCCAGGCAGGTTCACATACATGGCCCTGATGCGGCGCAGTTACCTGGAGAAGTATACGAGATAAGCGCAACGGGGCATGAATTTCTCATACGTCACTTGAATAAGGAAAGTCACTTCTTCGAGGTACTGGCCCGGTTTCTAAGCAAACAGATAGAAGCTAAGCAAAACAATAGGCCCGCCGTAATGCTCCGCTTCGCTCTCCCTGTCACGACTTGAGCTTGACAAGCATGTATAAAGATGATTCGTAGTAAGACCGGGAGATTTGATAGAAACGTGTAATAACTTCTGGTGACAGCTTCGAGGTTGAGGACCATGACGTTGAGGATCCGTCAAACATGGTCAAGTTGAACGCCGTTCAGGCAGTGCAGGCCACTACAGCTAGCCTGTTTGACTCCTGTTTGTGGCAACCGCCGTCGCAAACAGTGTCACACTCGTCACATCCAAATTAGCTCCTACCGATCTTGTTTGTCCGACAGGAAGCCAACATACTGTACTGATACTGCTACTCAGATCTGATATCTCAATACAGTCCCACGCTCAGCTGCAATAACACATTCACAATGATTTGATCCACTTTTGAATTTTATATCCCGTTGGTGTCGGCAAAGCGATTCGAAGGCTGACTCGATTCTGAAACAATTCTAGCAATGAGAAGGTACGTACTGTGCCTGCCATTGACCATGATGTATTAAGTTCCATTAAGGTTATGACATACGCACGTCACCCCGATGTTTTGCTGTTTATTTAATGAATCATGCACAATAAATGGGTTTGCGGCGAATATGCTTGCCATTTCAGGAGCTCCCATTGGTATCATTGGCCCTGGTAAGGAGAAAAATAAGCATGTAGGCCGGACTCGAGACATGTACCCATTACTCACTCTTATTGGTAAATTGTTAGGAAACCGCTGAACATGAGGCAAGGTTATATGAAATTCAGAGTCCCAAGATTGGAAAACCAGTAATTCAGTTCGATTTGGTGGGTAAAATGCACAAGGAGAAATTTGCTATTTATCAAAGGTATCGTATGGCGAAGCGTCATTTCTGCTTGGTTCTGACGTCTTTAAGCTGGGAGCAGATATTGTAAGGCATACATCTCTACAGCACATATAGATATTGATGAGACAACTCACAACATGAGGCATGCGACACCTCGATTTTGGATACCCATTCAATATGTCTGGCTATCCGGTATGAGAGCGAGCCGTGATTCAAGCATCCCGGGACACTCGTTTTCATCGCTGATTGCCATGTAGCCTTTCAAATTCACAATAAAGATTTACATGTGGAATCCGATGTAAAAGGATATCCGAATTCGGTATAGAATGCCGCAGGTGGGCGTCTGGATAAAAATAATTGTGAGAGGTTAGTTCCAGACATGGCCATGGGGAGCTTCAACAAGTCATCGGAACAATGGGACCCGTGCTGCGGTGGAGGTATGCAATGACATCAGCGGAGGCATAATAACACCCCGTCAGTGCAAATGCAGATGAGGTTTGTGATACAATTTTGATTGGTCGAGATCGCATTGCCAATCATATGCTTGCCGATCTTTGCGTGGAATTTTGAAGACATCAGACACAATGTTCCATATGCGCATATATAGTCCGAGCAAATCGTGCACTTGCTACTCTGTGCCACCTCCTGTTGTTATGATGGGCTAGATTATGAGTCCTTTCTGCCGAAGCCCTTCTATTCGGGGTGGCGCTATAGGTGAAGACAATAAGTATAGGCCGCAAGGACTGCGCCACCACAAATAAAGAATTTACCGAGGCGTCCAGAACTTCAGACGTGAGCAAGCGCTCAGATAAACAGTCCATGTCAGGCTGGGTCTGACTTTGAAGATAATAAACAAATATGAGTTCATAAAGCCTGCCGCGTCGATACTTGGATAAAATAAGGAATACCTCCCAATACCAGAAGAGAGCTAGCATGTTGAGGGGAAGGAGCCGTTAGTCAGGTACCGGTGAATGGGCCGTGAGAAACGGTCCCGCCGGCTGTAAGCGGCAGAGTTTAATGGAATGGAAGTTGGAAGATGACAAATGGCACGTCTGCCTCCTGAGAAAGTTCGCCAAGGGTGGATCCATATGGCTTTGCTCACTTCCTGTTTGCTGCCCACACTGTCCCTCTGGATACTTTCCTCGTCTTAACAGGCCTCCTTTTTCCTCTCTCTTTCTAAGTTTTCCCCCTTGGACGACATACAGATCCCTCTAATCGCTCCCAATCATGTCTGTCCACTCATCTACTACGTGCGAGCCTGTCGGGACCAGGATAAACGAGGTTTTTACCGGAAAGGACGATAAATACGACGACCCTTTAATATTTGATCCAGCATTTAAAGTGCTCCTAGATGAAACCGACGACCCACAGTGCATGCCAACCCTGAGAAAGTGGGTTGCAATCACGGTGATTAGTTCTGCTGCTTTATGCGTCACGAGCGCCTCTTCGCTGGTCCGTCTTACTAAACCTGATGTCTGCCTGACCATTTCGCGCTCATCTATTGTTTTTTCAGGCAGCCTTTACTGAGTCTGGCATTGAAAGGGAATTTGGTGTTAGCCATACAGTTGCCATCCTTGGTATCAGTTTATTTGTTGCAGGTTTGGGAACTGGCCCACTGCTAGCCGGCCCTTTATCCGAGGTATACGGTCGAAATTACGTCTATCAGGTTTCTTACGGCCTGTTTTTCGCCTTTTCTTGGCCTGTTGCATTCGCTCCCAACATCAGTCAGTTACATATCCGCTTTATTCGAGTTTTCGGGGGTTTCGAGCGATAATGCCTCATTAGGTGTCCACCTGATATTTAGATACGCCACTGGATTCTGTGGGGCTACATTCCTGAGCGTAGCGGGGGGAAGCGTGAGTGACATGTTTTCAAACGCGACAGTGGCAAAGTGAGTCCAACCCTGCGCATTAAATGTGTCACATTACTTAATATCCTCAGTCCCATGGCTGTGTACACTATCAGTCCATTTATAGGTCCAGTTATCGGACCGTTGATCGGTGGGTCAGTTGATTGTGCACTTTGATCAACGAATGCTGTTGAGCACTGACTTGAATATGAGAAATATAGTTTTATTAATCAGGTTAGGTTGTTCTATTATCCTATAAGAAGCTCCGCTGACACACCATCACGAGATTAGAACTTGAACTGGAGATGGACATATTACATCGTACTTATCTGGGTATTTTGCGAACTTCTTGCTTTGTTTATTGTAAGCTACTCGCATCCTGAGCCCAGTTTGTGTACTCACTTGTTGTCAAGTTCGTTCCAGAAACTTACGTACCTGTCATACTTCAAAGGAAGGCAGCGAAGTATGTGGCGCTATTGAACATTGTTTTCATTTAGCTAAACCTGTCTGAAGACTTAGACGACAGATTAACGATGAACGCTACTGGTCAGAACTTGACGAAGGAGAAAAAAATCTGATGAAGGCTATAATTATCAGCTGTTATAAACCATTCCGTATGTGGGCGTGCTAGACTATTGAATCACTCAACTTAGTCCCACACGTCATAGAGCTCCTACTCTTGGATAGAATGGCGCTACTGCTAAGCATCTGGTGAGATTCCATTTATGTTTAGACTGACCGCGTAATTCATTGCCGAGGTGCAGGACTGCTCTTATACTCGGCATTTTGTACCTTGCCTTTCAAGCATTTCCCTTTATATTTACTGGTATACACGGCTTCAATATGCAATTCACCGGCATGTCGTTCCTCGGAATTGGCGTGGGCATGCTTCTTGCGCTAGCGACCCAGCCACTTTGGAATCGGTGATTTCAGAGCCACTGTTGATTTAACTTGACAAGACTGTAACACTGATTATAGACTATTCTCTCGTGAATCGGCAAGGTTCAATGGCAGGCCACCTCCTGAAATTCGCCTAGTCATGGGCCAAGTTGGTGGAGTTCTAGTTCCACTTTGTAGGCACATTCCCTACATCGCTGTGTTATTACTAATTTTAGTATCCTAACGTCATTACAGCCCTTTATTGGCTGGCCTTTACCACATACCGCAATGTACCATGGATCATTCCTATCATTGCTTCTGCCTTATTTGGGACGGGGATTATTTTCGTCTTCACCTCGGTTTTCACGTATCTTGTTACTGCGTATCGTCCTATCGCGGCATCAGCCATGGCAGCCAATAGTGCCCTCCGGTCTGCTTTTGCCGCTGCATTTCCCCTATTCGCACGGGCCATGTACTTGAGACTAGGATCAGTTGGTGCAACAGCGCTTTTAGCGGGCCTCACTACAATAATGGCCCCATTACCGTGCGTATTCCTCTGGGAAGCTTTACAGAACTCTACTGACAGAATATTATTGACAGGTTTATTTTTCGCAAGTATGGATCACAGTTGCGTGCCAAGTCGCGCTTTGCTGTATAATCTCGCTCAGGGCCGATTTCCAATACTCATTCTCATGAATATCACCAAACCATTTCATTTCTTGTCTTATTTGCATCCACGCTATTCCACGACAAGTCATATTACGAATAGAAGCAATCTATCAATTTGTATCATACTTCTCGTACACACATTCCGATTTCCGCACTTCCTGATTCTCATCTGTTGGCTCGCATAAGAGGTGCAAACAGGTCACTTGACCATATTCATGTGCAACATTGCAAGTGTATTACTCGTTGAGTCTCCAGCGTGGGATACATACGGATACACACCAGTACTCAAGTCCCCAATATGAATTCAGAAGAACTTCCCGGCACCGGTGCCGGATCCGTAGCTGTCCCTGCATCTGGTGTCATACTATGTCCAGGAGATCCCTTGCTGTTATCTCAGCCTCTATCATACTGATATTTTACACTGCTCTTGTACCAAAAACCCAACAGCATAGATATCATTCTGTGCCAACTGCGGGGACTATAGTGGAATGAACGATTGGGTGAATGTTTCAAAAACACCACCATCTACATCTATACCCTGATAATTTCATTTTGTATTGCCCCATTTACTACCTTACGATATGTTTAACCTGTTTTGTCCATTGCTGGGCTTTCAAGCAATGGTGGCTCGAAGCCACAACTCGCCTATTTTTGTGCTTGATAGCGAAGAATATCTGGCCGGGATAGGTTTTGTGGGGTCGACGCCACTCTGGACTACAGGGTGGCTTAAGGAATCAATGACCGAGCTATTGGTCCTTCTTTGTGCTATGAACCATGGGTGGACAAATGAAAAATCGAAGGGGGTATATCGCAGATCCGGCTTTGGTGCTTTATGGATATTATTTAAACCGTGATAGCTCGATGTAGTCAACCTAACTCCGTTTGGTTTCTGGCTCGTACATCTGATTTGGGTGTTCGGGTAGATTGTATCTAACCATTGGAACGTACAGGGCCCTTGAACAGTATCTGCCACGAATCCAAGCAGACCGGTTACCGGTTACTATACGACCGACGCAATATAATACTTTATGCACCCTAGCTGCAAAGTCCGTTTTCTATGTTGGTTGTTACAGTTTCAGAGCGAATCAGGACTGGAAACATTAGCCGTGGTGAAATGATGGGAAATGATTGGGCAACTCTGCTTGAGTTAGCATGCGAACCTGATGTCGTCCTTATGTATTTCCCTGAAATGGCGTCGGCAACTTCACACACAAAAAAGAATTGTTTCAATGCCCGGATTCTGTAGCTCCAGGAACAGTTTGCGAGGTGGCATTACATATTCATGGACCAGGAATCTTCAACCCATTTTGAGTTTGGTCTGTAAATAATTGCCCCCGTACTTCATGCGGCCTAGGCACAGTTGGGAGTTCCTTGGCGGGCTTGATGCATTATCAGACTAGGGTAATTTCTAGGTATTCCTTACCGGTAGCTTTTGTTATTCAAGAGAGCAAGCAACGAAAGGTAGCCTCATAACCATGAACCGCTTAGAGTCGCAACAGAAATCATTGATGAGTACACCAATATAATAGAGATGGTACCTATTAACAGGGTTCTTGGAGATTCTCTGATATCGTCGTCGTTTTCCTTTGTCGTCTTCGTCTTTTGTTTAATTCACTTGCGTTCCATTGGACTTGATTGCTTCGGTAAGGTAGTCTAGAAGGCCGAGGTGAAACAACACACGCTAAGTGGCAATTGGGTTAGCTCACAGGATTGCTGGCATGTGCTATAGTATGTCCATGGTTCAGGGTGGTCATTCAAAGAGAACACGAGATTGATCCGCCAAGTGCCGATTGTTTATCATAGGAGATGGAAGACGAGCACTGTGGTTTCAAATCTAACCATTCAGATGACTCCTATAGAAAGCTCAAAGCGAGGAGTCGCCGACGGAATTACTGTTTTCTCCGAGTTTCAGACGGGGGGAAGGAGAAACCGAGGAATTTCCAGCTAATTCCCCAACCTAACATGCGGTATCTCGTCCAAGAGTTGAATAAGTAATCGATATAGCTCCCGTCCAGGATGCAGATATGATGCGGATGTGAGACAGTAATCATGATGGATGTAAGGATTGAGAGCGTCACGGTATTATGATCGTGTGAAGGAATTTATCTTGGCTTAGTTTGTGTCGACTGTCGACTTCCAATGCTAATAGTGTCAGTTGCAGTCACTTTGCTTCAGGTTACACCACAGGAATGACCGGATCTAATTGCTTTTTTCCATGATGAAAGAATAGCCTGAGCTTTACGCGGACCTGTGTGCAATTTAAGTTGGTTGAGAATCAACTGCTAGCATGCTTTGGGCCAGGCTATAGTCAGTGTATCACGACTCAACGAATCACATGTAGTAAAAACGGAGAATCAACGGTATGTCATATGTCATGATTCTCACAAATTAGACGCAGACCAAACAGTGCTTACTCTCTGCCGAACCTCATGACAATGACATTTCGAGCTGGTTCTCCATAATCAAGCACTGGCAAGATCTTGTTGTGACCGCTCTTGCCACCATCAACTGTACTGTACCGCTCATTAGCAGGTTTTTTTGAACGTACAAGCGAGGTTCCCACGAGTGAACATCATGGGTTATAAAAATCCAAGTCGAAGTAGTTGTGGTTGTCACCCAGGGTATCTTCGCATTAAAACAATGTACAGTCTCATCACTTTGGTGTTGGCTCTAGTTTCGCAGCGTGTACATGCTCATGGAGGCGTTCTCGCATATTCTAATGGAGGAAAGTGGTATGATGGATTCCACCCATACAATACTCCTATTGGACAATCGACCATACAACGTCAATGGGCGACATAGTATGTACTACCAGCCACCAATAAACCCATATAATTCAATATCATCAAACCTTAGTGACCCAATTACGGACCCAACTGCTTCAACTGTCGCATGCAATAATGATGGGAGCACACTCCCATCCGGTCAACTCACCGCGACCATTGCTGCTGGCTCCGCTGTTACAGCATTTTGGAACCAGTGGCCTCACAATACAGGTCCAGTTGTAGGTTCAAACGGCGTCATGACGAAAACATGGTTCTAATTACAATATCTCCTGCCTAGATGACTTACCTTGGTCAATGTCCTGGTTCTACTTGCACTGGAGTCAGTCCAAATAGCTTAAAATGGGTATACACTGAACTTCTGTACACCGACATCCATTTAACCAGTCCGTCTTGCAGTTCAAGATAGATGAGGCCGGCTTGCTTTCTGGTACGATTGGAAACGGGACGTGGGCCGCTGGAAAAATGATGGCACAAAATAATAGCTGGACGACGACGATTCCAAGCACTGTTCCTAGTGGGAATTACCTCCTTCGGTTTGAGACCATCGCCTTGCACTCTCTTCCAGCGGTGAGTACCAAAGTCGTGTGATTTTTATGTCCACAATTCACCGCTTTCACCAGCAAATTTATCCCGAGTGTGCTCAAGTAACAATCACAGGAGGAGGTTCAAAGGCGCCTCTTGCCTCCGAGCTTGTCTCCTTCCCTGGTGGATACAGCCCTAGTGATCCTGGCTGTAAGTAAAATTTATCTCTGTTATTACTTCGCTTTGTTTCTAATAAGTTCACTGGCTCACAGTAACAGTCAACCTCTATACCCAGGAGGCGCAAGTAACGTGAGTTTATCTCGATTTGCATTGTTTTTACTGTTGAGGAAAATCGCTTTCAAAGAACCTTCTATCCCATTCCTGGTCCACCAATATATGGATCTGGGGGTGTAAGCAACTTTTTGTTCCTTCGACCGTCTCATCCTGATAGTTCCCCCTGGCCCAGACAACCACGACAACACATTCTACTTCAGCCACTCCTACCCCCACACCTACCGGTGGGACTGTTGCCCATTATGGACAGTGCGGTGGAATTGGCTACACGGGTCCAACTGGATGGTAGTGTAACATTTCGTTCTCACTGTTAGCTGTAGCTGAGGCGGGATCTACAGCGTTTCACCGTATACATGCACATATGTAAATGGTACGTTACTGGACCATTTCATGAGGCAACCTCACAGTACAATTGAGTTGATAATCCTGCTTCTTAGATTACTACTCGCAATGCTTATGAAGGAGTTCACGACGGCCGGAAGGAGAAATTCCGAACTTAATGTACTCACCAGTCTTGTTGTATCGATATTATGGACCTGTAACATGAACCAGATGTACTCAGACCTCCATTTCGCAATTCATGCTTTTATCAGTTTCAATCATTCACGTATGCCCTCGCCTTCAACAGTTCTGCCTGCTCCACTTTTTTCTGTGGCCAATTTTGTTCGATGTTCATGACAAGGGCCTCCTTTTCGGGAATAACATCGAAGTGAACGTGGTCAATATGCTATTTCAAAAGTGGAAGACGTGATAAATACGTATGTGATCCTTAAGTCCGATGACGCAGTAATACTCACCTGGAAGACCAGTTTACCATTGTTCTGGAAAGCTTATTAGTGACCGACCCGATCTCTGCATGGAAATTTTACTAGTAGAATAATATTGTAATTCTCTGCTCCGGTCGCCATCGCTACCTTTTTCACCAAAGGTCCAATATCACGGGGATACTCACCTGTGAGATCGGCGATTGTTCTTGCATGGTCTCCGCGGACGTCAAGTCAGAAGCCTGAGCTCATCAGTTTTGCATGCGTGGAAGTCGTCAAGGGACCTACATTCTGGGATGATCTATGTGTGACCTTCTGATATGGGGTTGATATCAAGAAATGCGAGGCTATATGAATAAGACATACTTCCAGCTAGCAAGAAATCCAAGATGAGATATCACGCTACTTACCTACATTCCGTCTCTAGCACCTTAAAACTGCGAATTGTATCTGGTGATGCCCTCAGACCTTTGTCCCTGATATATCGATACGCCATGGCAGAACTCACCCTTAATGATATGGCAAACTATACAGCTTGAATCGTATGGTCCTATGAGAACGTTAGTACGCGTTCAGTAAACATCACACACTTATTATCCATGTTATCGGCCATTCTGCAACATGTTGATCCCTAGCGCCATGACCTCAATCAAGAGCGATCTTTTAAGAGACGGAAAAAATTGTAGTAAAACTCGGCAATATCCGGCGATATTTGCCAATTGCCATCATTATTTATATTCTGTCATGTCCCAGAGGATGCACTGGCATATTGGCACAAAGAGCGAGAAGGTGACTATCGCTTGGCAATTACTTCTCACTGGCACTCATGTATCGAGTCACTGAAATGCCTCCTAGCATTTCTGAGTCGCGGGTAAATTTTTTAACGCCAGGCAGTTGCGACAACAGCCACTCAAGAGCTGCCATTGGACTTGAAGAGGATTAGGTCTGTTTCATTCCACAGTTTTTATCACGTTTCTGATTAAACGTGCTGGATATTATCTATTCAAGGGACATTGACCGCCCATAGTCTCTATTACACGTCAATTTCTGATCTTGTCAAGCCCCAGGGATAATACACCATGTGCACAAAGGAGTTGAGGCACTGGCATTCAGTTGAGTAAAACAACGAGCTGCTTGGAGCTGCTCATAGGTAGACTTCTCCCCTTCTTTTATATTCTCCAAGGTTCATTTTTGCAGGTTTAATAGGCTAGTAAGTCTCCTGGATGTTCCTTTTCGACACATTTTGACCAAAGTCGTAGTATTCGGTATTGTATTACTTCCGTCCGGCCAAGTTTACTGCTTCGTGATACGACGAGAGTGAGATGTTATCTGTGTCTCTGCAATTGACGTCAAACTATCTCGCTCTCTCTGCCCAGTCACTTGATTCAGTAGTGCCTTTGGCACTTGCAAACATTATTACCGTCCTCCGCTGATAGTGCTGGGCACGAGGTATCTTTGAAAAAGTATAAATCTAATGCTTACGCCTGTTGATATAACCGTATTATACCGTTGATCTCGGGAAGTACCAAAATTGACGGATAACCTAACAGAATAATCAACCGGCATTACCTCAATATTTATTGGTCAATCGTTCCAGAATACTCTCGCAAATAACTGGTGACTTGAATTATTTGACAAGTCCGTATTCCAAGCAATCGTTTACAAACAAGACATGTCATTTTTTACGCATTGGTGCTAATTTGTCCTTGTAGCATAGACCGCCCTATGAGGGTAGGTAATTATACTCCTACAGCACATGCACCACAAAGCCGACACCCGCTGTCATCGCGATTAAGTTGTGCTCATTTTTGAACCGTCTCACCTGGGTTTCAACGTTAAAAGAGATTATGGTGCCATCATGCGGTCCAGTAAATTGGTTTAGAGATGAAAAGTTTTTATGGCACATGTAAGAGGTTGACATCGTTGTTTCGGTCATCCAATTATAATAAGTGTCGCGTTCTCTCCGAGTTTCTGATAAAGTTTATGGATGGAGCTCTTGCAGTTTCATCCTCTTGCCGAGAAAAATATTTTTCAGTACTCGTTAAGCCATATGTCTGCCCCAGCATGTAGCCGTTTTTTGGTTTCATATCATGCACGACATCTAATCCTGATACTGATCACGCATTTTCGGCAAGTGCCCAACTACTCCGAAACCCATGACCAACAATAAAGAAATCCTTATTACTAAACCCTGAAGATCAGCTGTCCCTTGCAAAGGATGGCCACCGATCATAAACAAGGACTTGGTATTTGAAGTTCACTAGTACTAATTGTCAGGAAGCAACCTGGTAAGTGGTGGCAAAGCTTGTCGGGTATGTGCCGACAGCTTGGCAATTCCAAGTCTCTAGTCTTGCTACTTCATACCTCCATAGATTGTTTCATGGTCTTTCTTTCTCCGCCGCTAGTCGGATTGCAAGACTGCCACATCAAGGGTACAAGAGGATTAATGGCCCAGAATAGGAAAAAGTTGCCAAACTTTTGGTCCGCATTGACCTCAAAGGACGTATATGTGTGCAATAATATGAAACAGCCAAGACGGAGGCCGTAGCTTAGGTGAAACAGATGAGGCCAACAGTCACTGGCATATAGTAGTACAAATGCTGGGAGTGTCGCTAGCCAGGTCAGTGGGGAGTATCGTGTTGATTGAAAGTCGGTGTACCACTAGCATTATGGTGCAAGTATTGAATACAACTTGAAACTGATCATACTATCTCTCGACTGATTGTCGTTTTTGGGAGTTATGCATATCCCCACTCTGATTTTGGGGAAATGACGAGGAATCTACCATTTGTAGTACCGAATTAGCAGAAACGCCGCGGCAGGACCATCGCCGCAGACAATCCTTTCTAACATTTTTGCTGCTAAATGATATGCTTACATAAACAAAATTCTTGGAGCATCATTCTCGGAGGTTCACAAGCCACGCTTGCCGGAAAAAAAAACCTGCATGATCTCATAACCTCTAAAAAGTATGATGAATCTGTTATTCAGCTAACGTCGATCACGATTACAATCTGCTTCACTTTACCTGCGAGCAGTTATGCACTCCAACTCCTTCTGGGGTTCAATTGTCACTTCTGCTAATTGCACAGTACGCCCAAACCCCATTGGTTACACCAAACCCTCGCTGCGATTCGAGCATGCTACCACATAAAAGCAGCCCAGGTTGTCAGACAATTCCCAATTGCTGGTGACAGACATCTCTATATGCCGCTCGTCTGTCTCACAAAGACGACAACTATAGTCGTCGATTTGACTGGAAAAGCATGGAGATCCATTTGAAAGTGCTGCTCGAAAATGCTCGGAGCCTTCTGGTTACCGGAAAGCCATTGAACCCGGAGCCGCATAACTTTAATCAATGAAATGAAGCAGTTGAACTTTGTTGATCTCAAGCGGTCCATATCATTTTGGATGTTTCGCCAGGGGGGGGGGCGCTTTTCCATAAACTGCGCTTTCAACATTCTACAACGGGTGTCCCATCAATACAAGCAAGGTCGTCATGTAGTTTGGCTGAAACTGCTGTCTAACAATGCTGTTCCTTCAAGTTGCTACAACTGATACGTATCTTGAGGGGTCATCATATCTGTCAAAAACTTGGGACAATGAGTATTTAAGACCACCATCCTTCTTAGCCCTGGTCCCAACTGTTTTTGACATGATGGGGATTATTCGTATCCCCTGGATACCCGCAGCAGAGGCCGCCACAGATGTCAACCTGCTGATAGTTGATGTATGATGACTACGCCTTTCATCCTAATGGGGGTGGCATAACTCCCGTTTGAACACAAAGAGCACCCTTCCAGAGTCTTGTGCAATATATTTCTTCCATTTTTTAACCAGTAGGTATCAGTGTATCAGCAGGACCTTAATATTTCAAACTCGCCTTTTGGCCTCGCATTGCACATAAACGACAGCGAGTCCACGTCGCCGCACGGATCACTTCTACCCTGCGGCAAATTATCCGCGTAATCCTCGAAATTCCGTTAGCTGCCCTCCTTGTCATGGCAGCAATGACGGAATCTCATCGTTCCTTGCTTCTCCACCCCATCCAAGCCCAAGTATTTCCATATCCAGCTAGTCATGTGCTGGATGTTCGCGTACTGGCTTGCAGTCATAATTTATATGTTTGTGCAAGGGAGGTAGAATAATAACGTTCTTCTATGCTTGTTTAACCTGGGACTGTGATTTCCTCTCATTGAAACGGAATTCACTTGCACGCCACTCACTTGTCCTATTTTCGTTACGTTGTGATTCTTTTTTTACTTTCTATTCATTGAAATATGGCGATTGTCGTCCCACCAACTCTATCAGTGTTGGTATCAGTGTGGATGGAAACCTTGCTCTATGGTCGGTCTTAGTATCCTCACCTCATTTCCACTAAAGATCCACTTACATCTTTGCATTTTAAGGAATCAACGTAGTGGTTTACTCCTCATGTCTTTGTGTCTTCCTATCCAAGAATCCTCTGAGGGCCAATCACACGCAAAAAGGACTCGTAATCGTGTCTAGCCTCTTGTCAGTTTTCCATTCTCTTCCATTGCCTTCTGGTTCGAAGATCTCAAACATTGGCTGTCCACGTACTGATAGTGACACTTTTCATAAACCAAACACAGGTTCGCCTCCGCCACTGCACACATCGCTGTTAACCTCCGACGATTGATCGAGGGTTACGTGCTTCCTCCAACAAAAGAAGCTATGACGCAGTTTCTCCTGGACATCACAGTCCCCACCGACGTAGCGAAACAATTTCTGCTCGTCATCGTCGTGCGTGCTTTCTTTCCTTTCTCGCGCACCCCATCTGGTCACCTTCCCGACCAGCCCCTTTTTGTAAACTCACTTTAAGTCCAACAGAACCTGTTTTCTGATGTTATCCTCGTATGTCATTTTGAGATAAGCTCAGCATGTAGTTCACTTCCGTCGTCCATCCGGCAGATATGGCGCGTACATCTTGTCTGGAATGGGAACTGGTACATAACTATCATCCCAATCAGCTTATGCATTGGTGTCTTTAGTGCGTTTCTCCCACACACGAGCCAAGCGTACATACGTTTCCTAACAACCCATTTTCCTCCATTATCTCTCTCTCCAAACTAGTCAGCGGAATTGGGGTAAATAAACGTCCTTGCTCCCATTTGCATATCGACTAATACCCGTACTATAGGGAGCAACCTGCATCTTCCTCGCCACCCCGGGCCAATCAATCTTCATCCACCAAATCACAACCTGGGGCACCGCCTTCATTGCGCTCGCCCTACTCATGAACGTTACCACGACCCTTCTCATCGCCACCCGCATCTGGCATTGCACGCAACACATCCGTGAGCTCGCCCAAGCCAGAGCCGGCTCCCAGCCCGACTCTAGTGAAAGAGCTTGTGAGGAAGGGGTGGGGTCAATAGGAGTGATGCTCGAGACGAGCGGGTGGGAGCGCCGAAACAGGTATTACTGGCGCATCATCGTTGTGATAGTGGAGAGCGCGGCAGTAGCAGCGCTCGCGCAGACGATCGAACTCGCGTTTTACACCACCAACTTCCCTGGTGTGTATTTCATTGCGGATTCAGTAGTCCAGATTGTGGTGAGTGTGGTGGACCTTTTTCTTTTGGTTGATTCGGTCCGGTGTGGCCAACAGTGGCATGTCCTCGCATTTTCATCCCTTTTGTCTTTGTTCTTTCCGTTCGGATTTTGCTGACCTGTAGTTTTCAATCATTATATGACGTGAAATAACAACAACAGGCAATCTCACCACTCGTCATAATCGCATTCGCCGGGCTTTCTGAAAAGCGACGACAAACGAGGGGGACATGGTCCACCACTACCAGCGCTTCACACTTTAACTGCCCACCACTGAGACACCCCCCATCCTCCTCCTCTTCTTCATTACCGCAGCATTCCTCCCCTTCCCCTTCCTCCACACAAAACATCAGCAACGGCAGCTGCAGCACGCACACCGCCGTGAAAAGGCAACAGACCAAGCGGCGGATATCCGGGTTCAGTCTGCGCATCACAACAGATGGGGGTGGAGAGTTTGTGAGAGTCGAGAGTGGGACCTCCGTGACGTTGAGGGCTGAGGAAGAAGTGGTCGAGATGGATGTACTTCAAGTTGGAGGTGGAAAAGCGAGAAGTGGGATTGACCAGGAGACGAATAAGTGTGGTGGTAGCAGTGGTGGTAATGGTAGGAGCAGCACTGGAAGTGCAGACGAATGGACTAAAGTTGGATTTGAGGTAAACGAGGTGAAGACGGAACATACTGGTGAGCCATGAACTCACTTCAAGCCGGCACGAGAAACAAAAAAGACATAGAAAGTGGGTGGCTGATGCACTTCTGGCAATGAGGAATCATCGAGGTACCCTAGGCGCGATTGGTTGCACAAATATGCAGAGTGATACACTTTTTGGAAATAGAACAGAAGGAACATACGTCTATAACATGTGCATTATCGTATATATATGTTTACAGCCTGCAAATAAAGCAGCGAGAGTTCTATGAGTGATCAAGTATTTCCCGCATGAAAGAATCCGAAATTGATAAAATAGGGCAATAAGGAGGGAACAAGGAACAAAGGTAACCCCTGAACCATGTAGGACCAGAGCATTCCCCAGCAAAAGAAAGAAGAAAATGCAAGCAATCCCAGCGACACACCAAAAGCACCAAAGACCAACCGCGATAACCCACTCACGGCTGCACCCTTGCACCCTCAACACCCCTCCTCAAGCTCTCCATCGCTTCCAGACCCTTTCTCCTCCTTTCATCAAGCTCTCCCGCAAGCGGTTCAACCCACCACTCTTCCTCTCCCTTCTCCCCTAAGTTCTTCCAACCACCCTTCAAGAATTCCCTGAGCTTCTTCGTATTACCACCCATTGGACGTGACATGAGCTGCTTTGCCTTGACAAACGACGGCGGTGGGCTTATACACGAGTAACCCGGCTCGCGCGTGAATCCATTCACAGCCAACACAACGGAAGGCGGGACGGTGATTCGGCCAATTTTGAAGCATAGCTGGGACACAGCAACAGTATGTAGCACCGCACCATCAGGTTCGGTGCTGCTTTTCGAGACGGATTTAGTGAGGCCAGCGAGATCCAGTCCTTGTGAGGAGGATAGGTCACGCGAGACGGCGCTCAGCGCGTTCTTTGTTGATTCGGGCTTGGGGATGTTCCCAGAAGGTGTGGGAACTGTGGATAGCTCATCTGGACCGGGTTGACGGAGGGAGGCAGTGAATGGAGATTCTTCGGTGTCTGTATTGGGGTTTGTGGTGGAGCCGGATGGAGTAGCACTGCCCGAGTTTGGGAGTGAAGACACTGTTGCTTTGGTTCTCGACTTTTCGTGTTTTGGCTTGGAAACGAATTTGGCCACAACATAAAGCTAGGCATTCGGTAAGAAAAGTTGAAATATGCCGAGAAGTGGGATTCGCACCCATTTTTGGTCCCAACCGTGCAGTGTTAACCGAACTTCGTAGGAGGAAAACATGGGGATTTCGCGGATAAAGTTGTAGTGTGTTGCTGTGCGTTCATGAGCTTTCGATGGGAGAAGATCAATTATGGAAGCGTACCAGCCAGAGCCATCCATCCACCTGCACGGAAGAACATGGGGAACATCTGGAGCGCGGCTTTGAACCGTGCCGCATCGTAGGTTTTCGCATAGCTGGAATTACTTAGATGACCGTTGAAGTCGCTGTCGTCAATACCTAATGTCACACCAAAGCTACCTTCAGTCCCGAGTTTATTAAATGGCGAAGACGAAACGTACTGGCCCAAGAAGTGTAGGAAACGACCTTGTCCAGCGGGTGCTCTCCAACGGGACATATCGAATCGAGCCACTTGTCTTCTTCGATATCTTGAGCAGCACGTGACAGGAACATTGTACGCCATTTTAGAAGGCGGTGTCTGAAACGAATGGCGAAAACGGGGCGAAAAACGCGGACTGGCGAAAAGAAAGAAGGTCAGTATATTGATTTTTTTCATGCTAAATAAATCACGGACTCACAGTGCCATGCAAGAGGCAGAGAACGCGCATTAATGAGTAAAAGGAAGTAGAATATGTATTTGAAGACAGTGGGGAGGATGGATCTGGCGTTTGGGACGCCTTCAAGCTTGAGTTTGTCGAGCAAAACGGTCACGATGGTAGTTGCAGTGGAGTTGAATTTGTGAAGGCTAGGAAGGACGGGAAGTGAAGACATGGTGAAGAGAGTAAGATATGAGGTAGATTGTGGCAGGGTTTATTATAAAATGCGAATTTTGTGGGGATTTGAGAATCTCGCTGGGGTTGATGAGCGCGGCTATGCACCACCACCAACAATCGGCTTGTCAGTTTGCCGTTACCGGTCAACGCGTGACGTCACATCATCCGATGCATCTCGCGAGTCAGTGACATATCACTGGCAGTATAACCAAGTTGTAAGCACAGAGTGATATACGAATGTTACGAGCGTGACTATTTGCCCTTTCAACCAAATCTCCTGTTCAACTTTTTGGGGACGCTGCGCATTTCCCAACGCTGCATGGAGTGGCCCCAATTCATTGACTCGCTACTCCTGTGGCCGTAAATTTTTCTCCGGCAAACGGATTTTGCCCTGGTAGTGGTTTATCTAATCAGAGATGACTATAACAACAAGAGGGGAAATAAGACAAGGGTATAACTCACACCAACACCCTTACCGAACTCCGTTGACTTACGATCTATCCTACAGTCGGATATCGAGGCTGATCTAAGGAAGTGCAATTCAGTGACAAACAAGAGTCATCCACTCACTGTGTCAAATCGATCCAATGAAGAGAGCTGGTTGAGTTACCTCCTATTGAACTTTTCCATTTCGTTCAATCACTTGGACAGTGCACCGACATCGCCCCCAACCAAAATGGAAGTTATATTGGCTTGTGCCTTTTCCCATCGCGTGATTGGCCCAACCTCAAAGGGGATTTTTTACAATACTGGCACGCCACCTCTGATGGTCTTCAGATCTATCCCAAACGTCACAGCATGCATTACCATCACAAATCTATCCTGTCATCAAGAAAAATCAACATGTGCTAGATATGACGACATACAGTTTCATAGCAGGTCATCAATACAATGTCAGTATATAAAGCAAGAACCAATAGTGGTGCAAAATAGGTAGTTTCAAAGAGGTTTCACAACTAGATAACAAATATTTCTCCAGCGAGTAAAGCAAAAGCAAAACATCTGAACGTATATCTGCTTACAATTGAAATATGATAACATATAACATGCAATACCTCGTGGTGGTGGGCACTTCATTATCAGATCTACTAGTCTAGCAACGTTTTATATTCTAATAATGTCAATAACTAGCCTTGCAACGAAGTTGGTGTGTATTGCAAGGCAGAGGCAGAGGTGGGTCATTGCCTCCATCGTGACAATCCTGTGGGCCCACTTTGTGGATAATGTCCAGATGGTCCTCCAGGTCCACCTTGTGGATAACGTCTAGATGGTCCTCCAGGCCCACCTTGTGGATAACGTCTAGATGGTCCTCCAGGTCCACCTTGTGGATAACGTCTAGATGGTCCTCCAGGTCCACCTTGTGGATAATATTGGGACAGCCCTACGGGCCCACCTTGTGGATAATGTTCTCCAGGAGGTTTCACAGGCCCGGACCAATCTTTCGAATGATGTAGAGAATAATCCCCATACGTAGATTTCTGTGTTTTGCTTGATTGTAAATGGTGGGGAGGACCAACAGACTCCTCGCTGCTGCTGTAATCCGAGTTCAATGGGAACTTAACCTGCGGCGTTACATATTGTGGTTTCGGAGCTAGGAGTGGCGGACTTCGAGACCTGGGTAATCCAGTCTCGCTGAGTAAATCTGATTGTTGAGAAGATCCTGGAGCCTGCTTTGTTGCTTTCGATGGTAAGTGCAAGCGGTAATTAAGTGACTCCTCGCTACTACTGCTGCTGGAACCCACTATGAACTTTACCCGATGCTGCGGGTTTGGGTGCCGTGGTTGCAGAGCTGGGAGGGGTGGGTTTCGAGTCATGGGTGATTTGGATTTATTGAGGGAATTTGATCGTTGAGGAGAAGCTGGAGGCAAGTCGTACTAGAGAAGAAAAAACGAATGAGAGTAGCCCACAATGTAGGAGCGAGTGTCATACGGTGTGTCCGCTATACTGGTATGAACGACGTTGCATCCCAGTTGGATACCTCCGCCTATTATATTCAGATATCCATCTACGTCCAATGGTTTGGGAATTGTCAGAGGCAGGTGCGGCAGTGACAGACATCATCAAAGTCATGACAGTAAAAAGAGCGACGGAGGGGAGATGCATCGTTATTTCTAAAGAAAAATTGAGGATAGTGGAAGGAATCCAAATGCAGGACTCACAATGTCAAGAAGGGTCCGGCCCAGGTAGATGTAGATGCGCCAGGCAATCTGAGGTTGTGAGTTGGGCGACCTGCGCATTTATACTATACAAGCGATCCGAAGTTTCGGTTAACCACATCCATCAGACGTTTGGGAAAGCCTTGGCATTGCCAAAAAGGATGCTTTTAAGCGACACAAGCTAGTTTCAGCACTGGTCGGGCTTGCAATAAATAGGCGTAGATGTGTGCGGCATATAGAGCAACCATGCTGCCCCCCCTGGATTCCTTTCGGTAATACTAAATGGAACACATACCTATAACCTCTGCGTCTGTGTACTATCCTGTTCTCAAGTATACAATGGTATATGTGTGAAACAAAGAAAGAAACACATCAGAAGTTTAATAAAAACTGGAGGAAGGACTGTAACACCGATGGCAACTTGGAAATGGAGGACCAGCGACAAAAGAGCTTTAGTAATGAGTTTTGACATCTACGATTGACTTTAGTGTTCGTAACTTCATTCTGACAAGCCTGAGGCGATGCAACGGCTACCAGTCTATAATGTCATGGTATAACTTCCGTTGTTAACAAGATTCCATCTGGTTATTCGGGTGTAGGCAATCTGTTGAACGACAAATGCGATGGTTGATATAAAAAGCTTGAAGATCCAAGACGTACAGCGATATAGTGTTTTTAGCCATTGAAGTTGGTGTACATGTCATACTTTGGGCAAACAGGCAGTGGTGTGTTTATGTAAACCTATTTCTCCTTTTGCAACGAGCTTCATGAATTCAGCGGCACGATGGGCACTGGCACATCCGCTCTGTAAAACTGAGAGTACATATTCAGCTACAGCCTTTAATGCCACATTCACCGGGGATGTTACATGTATTGTAATTGATACTACAGGTATACCAACAATGGTTATACATAACTTATATTGTCCGAGTGCACCTAGTTTAACTTGGATGTACAGTACCAACCACCTGTCAATCGTCCTAGTCAATATTGATTGTTGGGATCCTAATTATACATTTGGGAATCGAGATTGGCAATGTACAGTGTGGACGGAGTTGGTGTTCCTTGCGACTTGGTGGAAGAGCCAGAAGTAGGTGGCAAATTGGTCTCAGGAGGATAACAAGCCTAGATGCGCCAGCCTGAGGCAGTCTGAGGTTGCAAGTTGGGTTGCCTACTTTTTTATACTTGAAATCACAGGCCCTCTGATTCATAGTGAGAATGACCATTCAGTTACCACCTTCTGGACTTCACGTCATGAAACTGTCGCCAGTAGCGACTGATTTGAAATACGAGATTATGCGACACATACACAAGGAAGCAACTGCAGCAAGTCACTGGAATCCTTCTGTGACATATGGAACATTTGTGTGATAAAATTCATCATCAATAGAAGTTATTTATACACTGGACAAAAGAGAGGATCAGAATAATTTTGTTGTTGATCCTGAGATCCAGTCGTCAAACTCACGTATTGAGCTTCGTAAGTTCATTCCTATCGGTAATTTTTACTCACTTCTCGGGTGTTCTAGGTGATCTGTTAAACAGTAAACTTGATGGCCTGACCTAGCCAGACATACAGCTGATACACGAAACTGCGGCGGATATAAATATCATGATACAGGGACTCGGAGAATGGCCATATGGCCGTCCAGCGGCCCGGGTTGACGTAACCATTGCCAATGTGTTATTCTTTGTTTGCCTCAAAGGTGTGGGCCGCGAAAGTCCGAAAGTGATTCCTGAGACCTTAGGACCATGCCCATGAGCGCTCATGCCCTAGCTGCATCACCTTCCCATAACACATAATGGTGGCTTGTAGTAGTTCTAAAAGCAAAAGCTGTGCTTTGAAATACTTTATATCATATTTACTGTGATGCGTGTTCCTAGCTCGGCTGGCACAACCTGTGTGTAGTTACCATCATCATGATAGCCAGCGCATAGCACACATCAGTGAGTGGAGACATCGCGGTTTCAGATGCCAATCGTCTTGTGCCAATCATCACATATAGAGCTTCCCTTGTATCAAGTGTGCAAGTGTGACAAGACTCCCATTTATGCCTGGTACTATGGTCAAAGATACAATAATAAATGAAGAAGTTTGAACAAGAGCGCGATACTAGGCGGAAGTTGGTTAGAAAAAAACAACACAGGAAGGACAACTTGTTGTGGACCTAAAACCGTTTCAGAGGTAAGAAGCTAAATGGAGCTGTTATGTGAGTAGTAGCAATTGTATGAGGCAAACATTTTCAGGTATCAATAGTGCGATCCTCGGGGATTGGCCAGCTCCCAGCATGAACGAGAAATAACGTCAGGGCTGTAAAAACTCGTCCACAGAGAATCTGCATCTGTCAACATTAATGGTATAAAGAGCTGATATTCGAGATACAGGGTGTATTAGTCTCTGGTTTACGAAGTGAAATTGTCGGCAGTGCACTTGAGTCTGCTCTGACTCAGAGTTCACGGTTTTACATTGCGTGTATACCTCATGTACCGTACAGCGAACTGCGAATACCAGTGACAGATGTTATTATCCATGACTTATGCCATGCATGCCTATCAATAGCACCTCAACTCCCCGGAGCACATCAAATGCAACACAGCTCCACGGTCCGCGCCGTGCATTGTTCGGATTTGGTTTGAGCCATTGTAGAAGCTGCACAAGCAACAAGTTCAGCCACCGAGGTTATGCACAGACCCTGAACAAGAAACGGGTTAAACGGGTGACTCGACTCCTGTCGCATGTTGTATTTGGAAGGGGGGGACCGTTAACCATCAATGCAAAGCGTGAAGAATGTTGGACGGGCCCAGGATAATCTGATAAGGGTCAGGGTTGCGTACACTAGGTGGTTACCGGGGAACCCGCCCACAAAAGCGAATAGCGTTGGATAGGTGGTCTAGCGGAGTGACTTGAATAGTTGCTGTGGAGTAAGCTGTCCGCTCATTAGCAATGTTTAAATGAGAGAAGATGACATCAATGGAAACGAGTGGGCTGCGGCTATGAAAGGGTAAGTGGAGAAGGCATTATGTCATGCCATGGAATAAAGTTGCGAAACGTCATGCCTATCCAGTATACACATACGTATAGAGTGCTCAGCGTATTGTTGTAAAGTTGGCTGCGGTATGCCTAGTTCTGTTATTCATTTGTTCAGACTGCGCGAGACGATTCCTGATTTCTGTCAGGAATGTAGCTATACAACCGTCATTGAACTACTGTACTTCTAGAAAAAAAGATCATTCGTGTTGGTCGCATACAGAATGTAAAGGTTGACGGGGTAGCCGAGGATGCGATAGGGTGACTTTCAATCGTTCCTTGATAGTGTAGAAGCGCTTGTCGAGTTTTCGATAAGATACATGGTTTTCCTTACTCGAGGTTACATTTCAGAATCTAACGATGGATGAGCATCCAAAATCTAGACCAGGGTTCTTTGTGTTCGTTTTTCGTTCAAGGTTTATTTAATTTCTGTGCTTAATCAGATTTCCTCAGTGAGAACAAGCGAGATCTTGTGCTTGAACACAGATGCGTATTGAACTGACAAGATTGACACACGGTGAAATGCTGTAGAAGCACATTTGACTCCGAGACAAGAGCCAAGAAGAAGAGGGTGCTTATCTCGACCTGTACCCCCGCGGATTTATACAAGAACTTTTGTCGTCCTGTTTGCGAGCAAAGGGTGGAGGGCCCATTGACTGCGATCGCTTCTTCTATTTTCCTTTTCTGTGCCCGAGAAAATGGCATTGTGGTTATCACCATGCTCGAAGATGGACAGAAGCTGAGTAATGTGGAAAAAAGGAGTTGGGGATCTTAATGTGAGGTCCTCATTCTATATCAGCAATAAAAAAACCACAATATAGGTGCATGGCAGATAATGGTGATAGCGTGAGGATAACTGATTATTCCGGACTTATTGCACTCGATATGGACCTGCATATGTTTGCCATTGAGTCCTATTTGCTATGGGTGCCTTGGGCATGCTTCCGAGCAACCCATTGGGTTGATGGAATAGAGTAGCGATGCAGAGGGGACTTCCATTGAGTAGTGACAAAGACTGACTAGCTCAAATTGCTCAGTTGTACCGGGTTACTTGGCTTGTGCTTTATATAGATTGCTTATCCTTGTCTTGCGGATGGTATGGATCTACGGTATGCACTGGTTTGAACGGAGCCGAAGAGAATGGACAGCTGATACACGTGTTTATGCGCCTAGCAAAGGAGCTTGCGTTGTTTCTTTGATTCAAGGATTCAAGAGAGGGTATAGGAGGAAGTGGGGCTAAGTGGTAGTGGTATTTGGCCAGGAGAGGAATAGCAGGGCCTCCGAACACTCCTTAACCGTGGTTGTACTCAGAACTTCCTCAAAAACTGGTAGTTTAGTTTTGAGCGAACGATAAGAATGGGTATGAAGCACTGCACTAATCTGCCTTTCCATTCCCAAATCGAGGAGGGTTACGAATTCTGATTGGACGACAAGTTGTCGATAAATGCTCCTGTCAGCCAGCTTCTGAAATAGTCTTACCGGGTCGACACAAGACGGGCGGTTGTGCTGACCTAGTGATATATACGTAAGGGTGTTCCGCATCTTGGGGAGCTTCCTTGCTCCTCCTCAATCTGCTGATTAGGCTCATTGCATCGCTGTTGAGGTTTATTCGCTGCAGTCTGGAATGCTCTTGGAGCGTCGTTGACCGGTGAGAGGCGCCCGTAGTTATACATGGGTTGTAGTGTGATTTGTAGTGCGTTTTGTGAGCCATGAGAGAAGACAACCATGTCAGGAAGAAGAAGGTTGCCTGGCAAGCCATGTAACCTTAATATGGACGCGAGAGTTGTTAAGCCCGGATCATCTTGATATGAATAGGCATATTTCGAAAGAGAGGCGTCGGATCAGTTGCTGAACTCTTGGAGCGTATAGACCTTGCAGTGTAGTCCGAGACCACCTAAGTGACCCGCGAATGAAGGGAGTATTTAGCCCATGATGGGGGTGCTTTTAAGCCACGAGTTTATTGGTATGAAAATAGATCTGCCCATATCATGGTCGTTCATCATCATCAATTGATGGCGGGAGTGCTGATCAATAACCTTAGCAGTGTGTTGGTTGGTGGACGACACCCACTAGTTTAGCGTCTAGATAGAGAAGCTGTGAGTTGGAGTACATAGCTGGCACGCTGGCCGACGTACGGTCATACGTTTTACATTGTCGACATGATTCTACAGCATCCGGCAAAGTCTTGGAGATGTGGCAGTGTCAAATATATCAATGCGTGACACATATCACAACAGATACAACAGAAAAGGTGTGGGAACAGGCGCCCTTAGCGGAAATAAGTAAAGAGAAAGCACAAACGCTCACCTGAGCTACGCTATACAACTACCTTCCCTCCTCAACGCAGAAAGAGTAAAGGTAATGGAAGTCGAAAGAGTGACGCACTGGGCTGACAATGACGGAACCAAATCTACAGATCGACCGATCGTTTACTTCTCACGCCTAATTCTATATATTACCACCCTCGTCTACCTTCTGCTTTTTCTTCGTCGTCGTTGCACACGCCTTCTATCCCTCACAGCGACGAACACGGTCTGACCTTGCTTAAAGATGTCATCTTTACCCACTCCAACAACGATGTCATCGCCTAAATCTAGTTCTTCACCTGCTCTTCCAAGCTCTGCGTCAACCGTTAATCCTTCTTCACCTCTTAACCCCTCCTCACCACCTACAAGGCCACTACCCATATCTCCTATTCATCACGACACACTATCTCCTCCAGGAACGCCACCAATTCAACGTCCTCATTCTGCCCTCAATACACAAGAGAACAAACTCCCTTCTTCCTCTAGTCATCCTCTGGCACGAGTGATTTCATTATCTGCAACATCATCTCATTCTACATCGCATTCTCTACCTGAAAACATGGATAGCTCGTTTTTGATAACTCGCTCTATATCAGCTGTAGGGCGAATTGATGATGCGTTTGTGAAGTGGAGATCGGAGGACTCGCAAACACCGCCTGACAAGTCGCCGTCCGGGTGGTGGAATAAGGGCAGCCAGAAGAGAAAAGAAACGGTTCCCCAGGAACCGCTGCCGGGGTGGAAGCAGACCGGACAAGTGAGTTGATTGTTCATGCGCATATATGTCCCTTTTATACTGACATTTCACTTCAGCGCGTTGTCCAGGCTGCGGCGTCCGTATTGGGCAACACCAAGGATGTTGCACATGAGGTATTATCCACTGGCGTTGACCTTTTGGAGCTCGCGCCCCTTCCTGGTCTGGCTCCAGCTGCGCGAACCCTGTTGGAAATTTGGAATGCGTTGGAAACCGTTGACGTACGCGTATTGCATCCCATGATATACTACTCGCTTAACCTCTTTGCAGATGAACCGCACTGCGTGCCTTCGTTTGACGGAGCGCTGTGCGGAAATTCTGTTGTCCGTTCGGGAGGAGATACGAGAAGCGGGGGATGTTGTTGGCGAGGACCTCGCGGTACCGATCGCTAAACTTGTTGAGTAAGTATCTCCTTCCGCCTCTGGTAGGAAAAAAAAAGCTCATGAGTTGCAGATCGTTTGCACAAGTTCACAGTCTTTTACAGAAGCTTAATCGGAGGCCCTTTATCAAACGTTACCTGAAGCGTGATGAAATCCTTCGTCAAATTGCCGAGTGCGACAAGGCTTTAACAGATGCTCTTGGAATGTTTAGTGTAAGCCGCGTATATGAACCGTCGTTGCAGGACAACAGCACTGATTCTAATAAAGCTGTCGATTCAACTCCGCATTCTCAGGCAGATACAGGCTTCAGAAACTCAAAGACAACTGGATACTCGAGCCATTTTGGATTCAGTGATCAGCGCCAGTTCGCCGTCAAATGCTCTTCGGCTCAGTGGAGTGCAAGCAGTTGAAGAGACTACGGTTATTCCCTCCAGTTCCACACCATCACAACTTTCCCCTGTTTCTTTATCTCAGGATGCCGGTGATTCTTCCAATATCGTTGCATCACCATCTGCCGTTCAAGGACCACTATTAGCAGTCAATGATGTACCTCATCTCTCATTATCCCCAGCTCGCGTTCTTCCAGCTTTGCGGGAGATACATTCTCGCCAGAATACTTTGGATGCCGCTAAAGATACGACAGATCTACGGCTTTTGATGAGTCGTGCCATCCAAACATCTAGCGATGCTCAACTACTGGATATTCTACAAATAACAAGGGATGAGATGCCTGAAGCTATCAAGACGCTCCAGCGCGCGTTGGAAAAGCTCATTGAACGTGAAAACGTATCAGATGTGTCCGCGTCTGAAGGCGGAGCTCAAAGTCCACCAGAGCCAAGTTCGGAACCTCCCAGAATGGATGGAAGACCTGGTTTCTTCGCCCGGCGCATGACGCTGAAGTCCTTCAAAGGACAGGAGACACCGAACTTGAAGCGTTCCAAAACAGTAGCAAGTGGAGCTAGTAAAGAGACCAATGCCGCAAGTAGTAAGTCCAGTGAAACGCGCCGTGTACGAGATACGTTAGACCGTGAGTTTATCGAGAGCGGGCTTGATGCCCTCAGGCGGATGAGTCGTGGACTTGAAACAACGCTTCCCAGCTGGACCATCACAAGGTATTTAGGTGCTGGTTTTATCATTTTCGTTTAGTTTAAACAATCACATAGATATGAAGTGGACCGCGAAGTTAAGATAGGCATGGGATTTTTCTCTGATGTCTACAAAGGGAAGTGGCGAGGACGAACCGTAGCTATCAAGGTACTGGCAGAAACAACGCCGCGGAAACTCTTCGTCAACGAAGTAGAGATTTGGAAGTCTCTCCACCATCCCAACGTCCTTGAATTGTATGGAGCCAGCAGTGCTACCAGTGATCCTCCTTGGTTCTTTGTTAGTCCTTACACAAAGCATGGTAGTTTGCCTCAGTATCTCAGGCAATTAATCCTGGACAGTGGTGGATCACCACATAGCCTAACACCACCGGGCAGCATCTCACATCGGCGTCGGTCCTCTCCAGGCCGGAGGTTGGATGAAAGTCCACATCGGGATTCACTCAGTGGGAGTTTAGGATCCAACCTCGCCTCACACGATCGGCCTCTGGGTATTAGCGGTATACCAAAACAGTGGAACTTGTACCGATTCATGCACGAGATTGCGAAAGGAATGGAGTACCTTCATAATGTCAAAGTTATACGTGGAGACGTTGAAGTCTGCGGGATTTTGCATGGGGATTTAAAGGTATCCTGGCCGTATATAACTTTTTGTTGTCCTGACCTTTCTTTGCTTGGATAGGCCGCCAATGTTCTCGTTGATGACCAGTTCCATTGCGTTATATCCGACTTTGGACAGAGTGAAATGAAATCGGAAGCGTATAGAATTAGTGGCATGCCATTACCTCGTAAGTTGCTAATCGCATTCTGCTTGATGTTTAATTTACTTCTGTGGAATTTTTCGAAGACGGTACACTTCGCTGGCAAGCACCTGAACTTATGGCTGGCGCCTGTGATCTAACACCAGCAATGGACGTTTACGCGTTTGCAATCTGCTGTGTAGAAATTCTCCTCATGGGACGTATGCCTTGGCTCCTTCACGATGACAACGATGTTCGACGCTTTGTTCTAGGTATGACTAAATCCATCCTTTCTGAATTGCAATTTCAACACCAGAACTACAGACTGGGATCAGCGCCCATCTATCCCAGATAATGCCCCATTTAATAGTGCTGCTTTGCGGGAATTGATTCAATCGTGTTGGGCACGCGACCCTTCTCAGCGGCCAGCGTTTACAAACATTGTACAGGAGCTCAAGTTCATTCGAAGAAATGCCGGTCAAAATCCTGACGAAGTCCATACACCAAGTAAACCTGAGGCACCACAAGATGAACGGTCATCCAGACCATCGCCCGACATGCGACCCGTTGCACTTCCCGCTATTCCAAGTAAGTACGCTTCACAAAACTTGGAATGAAAACTGAAAGCGGTGAATCAGGCCGAAGCTCAGAGGAAGTGCGACGTCCTCATCATAGTCTTGAACACACACATGTGGAAGATGCCGTTTCTGATGAAAACCATCACCGATCTCAGCATGTCTTGTACTCATCGACAGAACCCTCCAGCCGTGCATCTTCGTTGTTTACACACACCGCATCATCATCCGAAGAGAGTCTGTTATTCCTAGGGCGAAGTGGATACGAATCACCTGCCCCCCATGATAATCTGATGCTTGAGAGAAAGAATGAGATGCGCTATCGGATGTTACTCAATCATGATTTCCATCGATCATGTATGTATCTTATTGAATTGCACGCTCTATATTAACAACTTTGCCCAGTGATATTACCACTATGGCGCCCAAGCCTGATTAAGCTTGGTGCAGTGGGGTATCTCTCAAGACCGAGTGGACAGTTCGTTACTCTGTTCAATGCATTCGCCCCTGAGAGATCTCCTCTCGAAACTGTCAAGAACCTGCCGTCCCTGCACGGATATGGAAAAGTTGTTTGTGGTTCGCAACGAGAGGACAAGAGAAATGCAGCACTGCGAGGCTTGGATTTAATTGCTGGTTTGCTGACATTCCGCAATACTGAGTCGTACGTCGTTGCATTAAAAAGCAATTGCCCTTACTGATCACCGACTAGTCGCAGCGTCAGCAGACGACACTCTTTTTCCCTCAGATCCGGACATAAATCAGCCTATCTATGCACGGAAACGACCATATACCGCTATATGGAGAAATTGGATGCGCCTAAGCGGTGGTTCAAAGCCAATGTGGATCGAATATTGGCAATATTTAGCTCTGAACACCTGATTACGAAGGAAGACCTGTTCCTCAGTAAGAATATATATTCAATCATGTACTGCTTTACTCACGCTGCATGTAGTTATTGGAACTCTGAACAGCCCAGACTATGCGCTTTTTGTTAGTCACAAACATCCAGATAGTCAGGTATGTTTACCCGCCCAAAGTCCATCAACAGTACTTGACAGTTATCAGGTACATTTCAACGTATTTTCTGCCCCGCGGAATGGTCAGCCTTGGGGGATGTTTACTACGGAAACAGGATTATCCCCAAGAAGCGGTGGTCCAGATTACGAGGAAACTAACACTGTAGCTCCGCTTTCTTCCAGTCATATATCCACTGTCGGAGACGGCTGGCATAGCGTGCTTTTGGCTCGCCTACGGTTCAAACCCGATATTTCCGAACCAACTTCTCTGTAAATTATCAATCCAAGCCTTTTCATTCACTCTTCATCACCGTGCTATTCTCCCGTTCTTTCTCATGATCAGTGCTTCTGTGGTCTTACCTTTCTTTTGTCTGTACCAAACTGGACCGTAGGAGTTGGAATGGTTGTAACATAGGACGCTGCTCGTCCTATTGGAGGAAAGGACCATTTTATTATTGTACAGTGCACTGTAGACGCAGTAACGTAGTATACATTATTCCTTGTATTAAGTATCGTACAGACAATGTTATTGAATACGGATATGTGTGATCCGGAACATGTATATTGCGGAACAAAACACGAATATCAGGCAACAATTGAATTGATGTGCTGCGGCCGAAAACATGCCACACATGAGTGGAGAGTGGGACGGTGTTCCTTCAGAACGTGGATTGTGAAAAATAGGCCTTCAGGCACTCCAACGCCAGAAACGCAGGGTTATCTATAAGCACAAGGTCAAGAATAGCCCTTGCTGGGTCTCGAATTAGAGTGCGGGAGAAAGGAAGCGCAGCATTCAATAGTCAAGATATCTTCGAGGATGACTGGTACCATGGTTAAACCCTTGAAGTAGGTTCTAAAAACGTGGAGCCGCCATAAATATGTCTTATGTCCTTGGCACACAGCCTTATCATATGTCGCAGCGTGTGAGTGCAGATAAGCAGAAGCGAAGTGTGGTACGGGGTATGGTTCTACCCGGCCTTCGATTTCGCATTTTCCCTTTTTTTTTTTTGTGGAGCGCAGCAAATCCCGACTTACGGGAATAACAGACTCAAATATGAAATATTATCGGTTTTTTTTTAGGTTTTGGTATGTCCTGTTTAAGGCGAGGGAGCCGGGACGGGGACCTATCGATCTTGTATCAGGGTGCGGGGGTTTTTGATTGGGGTTGTGGATTGGAATTTGGAAATCGCCTATACGGTATTGTCTGTTGCTTGATTGTGATTGTTTCGGATCCGAAGAGGTTTGGACCCCTTCTGACCATTTTTGTGTAATCATTCCCACTGGAATTTTATTACAGAAAGTAGGGGTATGAAGGAGCTAGTGTAGGTATGGCTGATGGCGATGGGTGATAGAGATAAAATGATTGTGATTGTGATGATTGGAAGTGAAAACTTTGGTGTGGAGTACTCGAGATGTGTGACAGGTGTGTGGGGAAGTGCGGACGAGAGAAGCGGAATACGTAGTTTGTCATTGGGCAAAAAAAAAAATCCCCATCTGGCTGGTTTATTGGTATGTACCGGACCGCACAACGGTGCTTAAGAGCATCTGGTTGTCCAGAAACGTTTGATAATGGACGGAACAGGCAAACGGGTTTCTCTATATGAGCTTTACTTGGCACGCGCGCCACGCTGAACATGTGTTGTTGATTGGATTTCAATTTTCTTTCAGAGAGGTACAGTATTGGTCATTTGGAAAAATGTACGCCTGGGTTTGAATTCGGCTGATCAGGTTTTTTTGAGTCGTGGCAAAAAAAAAACTACTACTAGTATAGTCTTATACCATTGTACTGAATACAGCGGCAGTTTCACTCGATGACGCCAGACATGTCAAGTAAGACTTGAAGGTAATATAGTCATAGTAGAGAATTAACGATGTATATGTATAAGATACTGCTATTGCTACTTGTTTTCTCCGTTTGTGCCCGAGTTTCGGTTATCCCATGCGTGTTTGGCGAGGAAGGGACACCTCCCATGCAAAAGGAATATATAAAGAATCTCCAAGACAAGAGTAAGACCAGCGTTGTAATTACATGCTGACAATGAATGCCTTTCGAATTCAATTATTCTCCTTCCCCTACGGATAACTCTTCCTTGGCCTTGTTATTTACCTTCTGATGCAAAAAACCTCGTCCTCGGCGCCAGGAACACAAAACTCTCCAAGGTGAATCTGTCCCGGGTGATTCCAGGATTTAATGCTCTCGACACGAGGCCAAACCCAACGAGGCGCCATGTGAATGTGAACGAAGGGAAAGGTAAAGGAACATAATTTTTTCACACATTTCAATATTTTCTTACTCCGCACTTTCCGTCACCTTCTGGCTGTGTTTCCTCAGATAAGCAAACACAAAAATAACCAAGTATCTCGCTTATCTCCTTGTTTTTGGAAAATTGCCTTTTTATCGCGCAGGGATGAGGAGAAGGAACGGAGAAGGGAACGGAGAAGAGAGAAGAGCACGGACGTACTTAAATTATGCGTGCAAACTTGACCCCATTAATCCAAGGAAGTGGCCCCGCATTTCGTGGGAAATCCTACACGCTACTGGTTTCTTATGCTTGGTATTTTCTGAGGTACTCCACATCCGCAATTGCAATGTGGTATATCGTGCGCACCAAAAGCATCTGTAAGGCAACCAGTACCAATATACTGCCGCCGGGTCGGCGCCTAGAAAATCCCAAGGGGGGGAGGGAAGAGGGGAGGAGAGCCTGCACTGTGGATTACTCCCCCTTTCTCGCGCCTTCTTTTTCGCACTGCATGCCCATGCACCAGGTACAAAAGATCTTCTTGTCTTTTTCGGGAAGCATTATCAAACCTGTTGCTTGTTTCCTTCATCATGTCACAGGGTGCCAAAAGCGATGTTGGTATTCGTGCAACGGTATTGGTCCGCTTCATAGTTGAGGAAGGCCAGGCATGTCACTGAAAAAGTTGGGTGAATGACAAACCTTTTGGTATAAACTCGCTTGCAGGTGATTGGTACCGGGGTATATTTGTCAAACACCATGCCGTTACTTCTTCATCTTTAATTAAATCTTCTTTTGTCCAGGTGACGATTATCACGGTTCAGAGACCAGAGGCTTGTACATGAGGTTACCTTATGGAAATCCAACTCCCTGCCCCCCACTTACCCACTGATGATGTCGGTATTGTAAAAAAAATGAGAATTAAAACTAAACAGGACCAACTTGAAGTAAAAAGGCATTACAGGTCCGCTGAACACGCACTTATCTGGTCACGAGATTGAGGTACAGAGCTGAATTTGAATCAAGGCGGTTTGAGTTCTCTTTTTTTTTTTCCTCTTTTGCTGCCTGTCATCGGTTGGATCACACAGCCAATCTACGTGTGACTTACCGCTGCCTTTACCGCACTCTGTTCCAGAGACAGGGTCGAACAACATGCGAATCTCCGACAGACCACGTTCAGTTTTTGAATTCGTAATTCGTAATAAGCGTTTCTCGTGTGACGGAGGTGACATCGCGGGGGAAGGAGAAAGAAGGGAAGTACCCCTCCCTCGTGACACGTTTTATTGATAAAGCATAATCTCGGCTTGACGTCATGCAGAACGAAGAAATTGAGTCTGAGCGCTGTCACTCTTTTATTGCAAAAAATACACGCTGCTTGCCAATCAGTGCATATGCGCTAGACATATTGGGAAAAGGAGGTGTTTTGTTCAGCATGAACGTTTTGAATCCGAGCAAGCTTGATATCCCTGACCATTATTCTCCCAGCCTGCGCCGAGACATATCAGTCTATGTCGATGTTCGGCGTGGAAGAGTTAGACTGAGGGTTACTCTGGCGCCAGTGACCCATGAGAAAAAGGATGGTCATTACTCTCACCCCCCTTTCATTACAATAGCTGGCGTCTTCGGATTTGTCGTCCGCAATATAGGCACGACGCCGAGAAATCAGCCTTGACACACTGTCACCCATCATATCTGTGACGAAAACGGCTTTCTTATCCGATGATTCTCCTGGGAGATTCGATGCTTCACTGAGTTACTCTGTTTAAAGTGTGAGAAATCCGATTAAAGATAGTCTGATATCTGGCAAGGCATTGAGTCACGAGCTTTGATTAGTATGACGGGGTTGCGGTGGCCTAGGATCGTAGATGAAGTTATAGATTGCTTCACACGACGAAGGATCGAAGGTGCCTTCCTCGTCAATACAAGGAATCTGCCATATGCCTCTGTTATTTTCTCGCATTCGGGCCGCTGAGTGGATGAGTGTCAGTTAGTACCGCGTTACTACGCTCTGGGACTTTCGTGTGTATACGGACCAATTGGTTTCTTTCCTGCCGACCATGAAAACCCATCTGTTAACGTGTCTCCGTCAACTCTCCGAAACCTTGGTGACTCTAACGTCATCCTATACCTCGGCATCGATATAAGCGTACTTCAGTAACACCTCAAAACCTCCCTGCCCAAATGTCCTTCCTACCCTCTTACACATATCCAACAACAAGAGCTGGGTCTGTAACCCATCCATCTCTCCGTAGGTTATTATCTATGTTATGCACCTGTTATTGACTCACTTGTTACACAGACATTCGCGATGCTCATGACGCTCATGTCATTCTGGAAGCTGTTCGACGTAACGTCCTACCACTCATCAGACGTCGACTGCTTGCAAGTGAGAGGGAAGAGCTAACTAGTGGTCATGTCTACGTATGGGAAGAGGCGCAGGATGAAGGTGGGCTGCTTAGGTGGACAGATGGCAGACGTTGGTGAGGTACATCGGTTAGTCAAGCATATGGTGAGTATTGATTTCTGAACTTGCAGGTCCCAAAGCAGAATGAGAGGAGATTACCTGTTCTACGAGGAGAAAATTGAAACTACACAGGAGGAACGAGACGCAAAAGCTGCACGGAGGTACGTCAAAAGTGCATGGAATCCGCACATCGCGCGTGTTGATGTACCATGTCCAGAGCCAGGAGAGCTTCAGATCCGAACGCTATAATACCTCCGCCCGTCAGACGTAAAGATCGCCCGTCCAAACCTAACGGACTCACAAAACAAACTTATTCGGCAACTGTGCAGTTTCCGGGTACTAACGAAACTAGGAAATGGCACGTTGTCGCGTATTTTTCGGTATGATTTCAGTTTTAGGAAATATGCAACAGGGAAACTGAGTTATTCGCAAAAGGGGAATGATTACACGCGCCTTCCGGTGATAGAGAGTTATGATTACCTTCGAAACATCCGGGTCCCACCAGGCGTATTCGTGAATAGCAAGGTGTCGAATACACGGGTTGATCGATTTTCATATTACTCCGACGATGGCGAGCTGGAAGAATCATCGCAAGGCTCGCCACTGCCTTCTATTGCCGAGTATCCTGGGTCCCCAAGAAGCCCCCTATCGCCAGTGGCGTCACCTTCCGCATCAGTGGCAATTCCACATGGAAGGCACCTTCCCTTGCCACAAACGCAGAGCGCCATATCACCCACATTTGCTGGCAGCCGCGATCATCAAAGTCGACCATCACTTGCACTTCCCCAACTAAAACCACCAGCCCCGCATTATTCATCATCATCAAGTTATGCCCCTCTGACTTCAGAGGACCGTAGAGCACTCGAAAAACTACGTATCACACTGTAATTTATCACTGCAACGCAACATGGATTCTTTTCTTTTGTTACGCACGTATCACCCTGTGTAATCTCCTGTGTGATTTCATAAATTAGATATGCTGTAATTGTATGATGGGGTTAACCTCTTATAGGCATTTAATGCCATATCTAGAATACCGGAGGTACATCGCAAACATTTCGGTCAGCACCAACGTTTCGAGCGAATGACAAACCTGGGAAAAAGACTTTTAAGCTGGGGTTATTCTTAAGTCCGTCTTCCTTGGAGTTGATGGACGACTTCCACCACATGCCTTCCCTTATTTTCCTGCGTTAACGGGTCACAATGATAGAGTGTTATGTAAGACGCACCATCATTGGCCCACATGGAGGAAGACCAAAACTCTCCGAAAATCTGCCGACAAATAGAGAGCAAGAATTGACAGCATCGTAAAACAGGAAACAAGAAAGGGAACAAATCTATAGAGTTGAGTTGATGGGTGACAAGTTGTAGCTTATTTTACATGGTTCCTTCGATCGAAGCGCGGCTCTAAATTGAAAGTTATGGAGGAGGTGCATATGATGCCAAATTAAACTGATAGCCCATGTGTGTTCATCTTGTCCCTTGGAAAGGCCAGCAAATACATTGGGAACATTGGGCCACCTTGCGTCTGAGACACTGCCTGGGACGGTTGCCTTCTGATTCTGATGCCACAAGATTTCATCTGTTTACAACAAGAAGGGGTCGAACAGCTCTGGTGGCAGGCTGCTACGTCAAGGTTACCCAGAGTAGAGTTTACCATTCTTCCTTGATTGAATCACGTATGCAGGGTTCTGGAAGGGATCAAGGTTCAACTTGAATTTGGCGTGACATGCTTAGGTAGTGTGACAGATAAGATTAATAAACTCTTTTAACTCCAATCTCAACTTGAACCTGTTCGAGACTGCTTGGATGAAAGAAATACTGTATATCCAAGCCGGTCCTCTGGCTAATCACATCGGCACTCATTTCTGGAATACTCAAGAGACCTATTTGTCCTATCAGAACGAAGGCGAACCATCCATGCAGCATGATGTGTCATTTCGGACAATCTCAAATGGTTCAATGGTTAGTAGTCGTGTATGTCAATGGCCAAGGGCTACTTGTCATGAGCGTTCTGTAGGGAAAATCGACATATTCCCCTCGGGCTCTCATCTTTGATCGCAGAGGTTAGTCTCACAAGAATTTGATTCGGACCTCATTTGACTCATGGCCCTCTAGCCAACTTTGGGCCCTTGGGGAAAGGTAACGCCTTTGGCGATGTAGACTCCGGAGAGGAACCAGCTGATGATGAAACATGGTGCGTTACTCCATTCTGATATATCATAGAGGTTCGTAACATCAGCAGGAATGGTCACATCGAAGAGCACAAACAGGCTGTCATTCCAAAAAGTCTATATCAGAGCCAGATGGACGAAACAGATGGCCTTGGAACAAAAGAAACAGAGGGAAACAGTCGACGCCTTCTTCAGAATTCTAACGAAATCAGATACTGGTCAGACTTCAACCGCGTCTTTTACGTGCCTCGATCGATTCAAGCACTTCCTGACCCGACATATGGGGAAGTCGTGTCTGGAAATTGGGATGGTGGCATGGATTTATTCGCTCGATTCAATGAAGTATGCTCACATACTGGATCGCTCCCGTGAGATGTGAAACTAAGATATGCGCAGGAGACCTCTCTAATGGAAGACTCTTTCCGTCAGTTACTTGAAGAGAGCGACTATTTCCAGGTGAGGTTCTACATCTCCACATGCTTCCCTCCTTCCATTAATCCATGTCTGACAGGGGCTTCATGTGGTTAATGACGTCGACACCTTTGGTGGCTTCACCAATGCACTTCTGACTGCCTTCCGTGATGAATTCTCCAAAATGCCCACCCTCACCATACCCCTTTTATCCAGCGCATTACCAACGTGGACGGGTACAAACGTTATAAACTTTTCCTTCTTTATCGCTCAACATACATTTCTGATTTATATTATTATTTACAGACACAAGCTACAACCATGATAATCAACGAAGCACTCTATCTGCGAAGCCTGAGTGAAATCTCATCCATGAACCTTCCAATTCTGGATCCATCCTATTGGCAATCAGACCAATGGTCCCACTTGGTCAACTTTGACGTGAGGGAAAGCGGTCCCATGATGAAGCCTGATCACTGATCAAAAATTTTTCCTTCATGAATTATGTTTTCCCCTTTCACAGAACCACAATACTTATCAAACTTCTGCCATTCTCTCGACCCTCCTCGAAACTTCAACCTTTCCTCTTCGGTTCGGCAAGCACCCTCTCCACAATTTATATATCTTAATCATACTCTTTTTTTCTCGCTTCTTTTGGCCCCACAAAGGTTAAGCAACGCGCGCGCTGATCTCGCCAGCTTCTGTGCTCAACTCCAAGGTCACGGGACAGGTTCTTTCTATCAACTTGCTGGCTACGTTCCCGTGACTACGTCTGCAATATTCTCGTCCCAGCTGCTATTCGATACTCTATCTGCCAAGCATCGGGCTTCGGTATGTTGTTGATATCACCCATATTTCATGGGCTTATTCACCAATTTACACCTATCCCCGAAAACAAACACTTGCACACCTTTCGCCTCACCATCAGCAGATTCAAGATTGGGCTTGCAGTCACGTCACACGTGGTTTCCCACCCAGTGTCATCACCGCATATGAAGAGTGGCGTTCCGATTGCATTGGCAGAGGGACATACGTTTCAAGGTACCGCACAAAAAAATAAACTCTCCGTGTTTTTCTGAAGCGTATTAACAAAGAAACCTTATTTGTTTGTTTTTATTAATGCATCATATACAGTATCACTGCTCCCGCTTATCCACTTCCATCTTCGTATCCGTCTATATTTAGAGAATCTGATTTTGTTGGTGCTGGCGTTGTCATTCCGCAAATGGACAAGCGGGCGCCGCCACAGCACCACCTGCGGCAGTCTATGTCTCTGCCGCCCGCAGTCTCTGTCTTGTCATCTATCTCAACGAGCTCAGAAATAGCGATGCTCTTCGCTGGTTATGCGGAGCATATCCAGAAATCACTCGGGCGCGGGGCCACGGCCGGTGGGATAGACGCGGACGAGACGCGGGAGCTTATCAGTGACTTATGGACACTGCATGACAGCTATGACCGTGTGTACTAGTTTGAGCCAATTTCTAGCAGATGGCGAATGTGGGGACCTGCGTGCTTGCATGTGCATGTGTTGGAGTTGAGCGCGTTGTTGTGGTTCCCCTTTCACGTGGTGGTGGTGTGTTGGTGAGTGTCATCCTTTCAGCTTGTTGCCCTTTATATATATATATATTTATTATTCCATTTTTGACTTTTAACATAAACACGGCTGACGTGGGTTAGGTGGGCGAAAGGCGTGCTACGTGGACCAGGTGATCTAGATAATGTTTTTGGCCTGCCACGGGTTTTATACTTTTTATTTAAATAATTCCCTTTGGTCATCAAAAAGGATGCTGTGCTGTGAACCCGGATAGTTCCCAATTGGAGAAAAAAAGATATATCAATTAATTAGTCTATATAGTACATGTGTGTAGCGGGTGTTGCGTTGTGCATGCGGCAGTACTTCGCATAAATTGGTACAGCGTTCGGCCGGTTTTCCTTTTTGCCCTTGCCTTGACAGATGGTAGTGGGAGGAATAAGAAAAAGTATGTGATTGTGACTGGGTGAGCAAAGTTGGCCGCAACGCGCTCCCAACCTCACACAAGTTGCAGCGACGCTGTGTGAGTTAGCCCTCCCCAATCCCTACTGTATCATATTGGCAGAAAATAAAAAATAGATCAAGATGTTTTTGGACTTGGTACGTTGTGTAATTGGTCCCCTTGCATCCCCTGTCTCGCCTTCGTCACTTCCCTGATTAACTGTACCCTTTGTCTATTTCGCAAGTCACTGGCGCAGCAGTGTTATCATAGAATCGCCCAGGTATGTCCTGAGCCATAAGACTGTGTACGCGCTGCTTAATATTGTAAAGCACACCACGCATCACGCAAATAGCCGAAAGAGGGAGGACGGGTGACATGATGAAGATAACAATAAACATGAGTATGTCACCTCACGATTTTCAACCATTGGGAAAACAACGGAGTTCAACACCCAGCGCGAGAAGAAGATCAGACTAGGAATACAGAGAGAGGAATGTATGAGCTAAGATGGAGACGCAGGATAGCATTTGAAATGCGCAACACCCAGTTTATGGGTTTGCTTGAAGTTCATATAATGTAGTTCGGGATGTTCATTTGCTGTGCGGGATACGGAATATCAGGAATTTAGGAGCACAGGATGCTGACTCTAATGGAGGGAAAGGAGCTAAAGGTGCTAGAATGAAAAGGTCTGTGGCATTCAATGATGACCTGTTGAGAGTATGAGTCACCGTAAATTAAGCGCGTGCACCAAATTCAAGGCAGAAGCAGAAAGAAGGAAGAATCGCAGGTAGGGCTGTTGGATGTATATGCAAAGAAAGAAGGTAAGCACTTACTCATAAGGCACAGCATGTCTGGTATGACATGACATGAGAAGAGGTATATCTGTATATACATGTTGACTGGTACAGAGAATCTAAATCTGATAGTCAAAAAAAAAAAAAGCATGACATGAGAGCATAACAGAAATAGAACGAAAAGGCGTCCTAGCGAGGTGGGTGGGCATAACCTCAATCCAGTGCGAGAAGACAGTTGTGGATACGATAATATGATACATGCAGGGTGCTGCATATAGTAGTATCACGTTCATTGATGTTTGGGTTGTGACCGTAGTTGGTATAAGGCGTTGAGGTGCAGGTGGATATCTAGGCTATTCCTGTAAATGTCGTTTGTTGTATTCACACAGTGGATGAAGTATGCCCTGTATGTTACGTTATTGGAGAGGAGGAAAGAGATTTTTTGGAGTGACATAAGGCACTTCTGTGCTGTGGCCAGTGATGGCGGAGATTTCGGCGGGTTTTGAAATTATTTTTTGATTTGACTGAGAAAACCAATCACTCTACTCTACTTGTACTACCCTCTACATCTGAGTCCTTCTTCACCATAACTCCACTGCTTGCACCTTCCTCGACGCCTCTTCCTAACTCGCTGTACTCCCCAGCTTTGAGAGCGACAAAAAGCCTATTCCATTATAGTCTCGCGACAATCACACATCTAGCAATGCTTGATGCTGAGAAAAAATCTCCCCTCCACCCACTCTCACACTTCTCTCATAACAGAAAAAACTTCCTCTTATGCGCTCATGCAGTAATATGGGCTGATCCGGTTTGTGTTACCTATACATAATAGGGATTCTGCACACCCACTTCCAACCTAATCCTTCCTTGAATCCCACCCTATCCCATCCAGCTTCATTTCCCCCGTTGTTCTCGTCCTCGAAAGGGCAAAAAAAGGTACGAAACAGGCTTATTATTTCGGATGCTGGCGGGTACTTATACTTAATCACAGGATAGCGAAGATCAGAAGGAAGGTTGCTACTTCTGCCCCCCACTTGCTGCTTCTAGCCTTGGCTTTCCTCCCACCCTTTGGGGTCCCTTACCCACTTCCCTTGCTTGCATCTGTTTCAGGCTTTCTACGAGCTTGAGGCTGACAGTCCCGTTTCCTGATCGTGCTCATAGCATCAGCTTCCGTTCTAAAAATCCAGCGCCAAATGTCAACCGCAGCTCCCGCATCTCTCACATCCGATGACCTCCACCAGCTTGGCTTCAACCTCATTATCAAAGTCACCCGCCTGGCATTTGAAGCCACATTTTATGGTACTTTATTTTTCTCCATCGGAGTGTTATTTTAATCATTCTTATAGGCGTATATCTTGTCCTAATAACTGCATCAACGACAATACTATGGTATGCATATATTTCTTTTCCTGATATTTGTCCACCATTTCTCAATACTTCTATCGCTCACATAGTCGCAAACGTCTCCAAGCCCCACGCACCGTCTTTCTCCTCGGCATCACGCTCATCATGTTCCTCGGGTCTTCACTTTTCTTCGCCATCGACATCACAGACCTTATCATTCGGCTCAAGACAATCTTTCTCGCTGACAATTCTGATCTCAATGGTATCAAAGATCGCATTGCCGAGGCGGATGATAGATTAAAGTCGCTCGTTTGGACAGGGGAGATCTTGTTTGTGTTCATGGTCCGTGGTTTTCGACTCGATATACTTTATGAATCGGTGGAAATGAACCATGTTGTGTGTTACAGTTGATATTGGGAGACAGCGTGGTGATTTGGAGAACATGGGCATTGTATTGGGGAAACAGGATGGTGTTGCTTGTACCTGCTTTGTTTTGGTTAGGGTCTGTCGGTGAGTGCGTCGTTATTTTCTGCCTGTATATCTCTCATCTTTTCCCTACATCTCGTACAGCCGCAGCCTTTTATGAACTCGGGTGTGACATTAAAACTGGCTGGGCAATCCTGGACTCGGATCCATCTGCGGGGTCGGTAGGGAGGGCGTCATGCGCGAATGCGGACTTGTCAAGCTTCACCTTATCGTATGCGACGAATGTGTTTTGCACCGGGTTGATATTCTGGAAGACTTGGTAAGCCTGTAGTCTGTTGGTGGATAGGGAGTGCGAGTTTGTTCATCACTTTCTTTTTTCTTCCTTGCAGGCAGTTCAGACAAAGTATGAAGCGCTTCCTTGGGTCTGCCCGCCGCATGACACAGGCGGAGAGGATCTTAGTGTTGTTGATCGAGTCGGGGTTTTTGTACCTCGCAATCTATGTAAAGTCATCTTTCTCAATAAAAAACAAACATACGCTGAAGTGGTCGTCTTATAGACGCTACAGGCTGTGCCGATATACGGAGGGAGCAGTCCTGGATCGTTGATAGCTTGGGAAGTGGTGAATGCAGTCATACAACAAGCTTTCGTGAGTGGGCCATCTAGCAGCTTATATAAAAACTCATTTTTTTTTGGGTCTGAACCATATAGGGAATGTACCCAACTGCGATTGTCGTGCTAGTTGAGATGCAGAGGTCGTTGTATGATACCGATGAAGTGACTGGGAAGATGAGCGAGTTGATGTTCGCAAGGAGTGGGAAGGGGAGTGCAGGGACTGAGACGACGATGAATGGCACGGGGACGGGGACGATGGTTACAGGGTCGGATACGATGGACGTTGGGATGGGCAGTGGAGTAGGGAGCGAGGCGGGGATAAGGGGAAGGGATGGGTTTGTGAGGTATGTGGACGTGGACGTGGATGGCGAGGGAGATGGGGACAAGGAGGAGAAGGGGGGAGAGGAGAGACATGGGGTTTATGGGTTAGTGTAATGTGGAGTGCAGTCGTTCAAGTTCTTGTTTTTTGCGATTGTAGTCTGAAGCTGGACTTGATGTTCCGTTTCTTTGCTTGACGGACTTGCGTACGCGCGCGCCTTTATTAATGGACCTGAAGAGGCATTTTGGATGATTGGCATATACCTTTATTTTTTTTGGTAGTTTTTGGATTAGCATTGTGTGGAAGCTGTAGTAGCACTGTGTTGTCCGATGAGGTGGACAGCCTCAATGAAATCCACTCAGGAGTAGGAATTCGATGGAGGACATTCTGAGTCAACCCATTAAGGTTGGGGGAGTTCTGCTATCCCTCGCTGGGGCGAGCTGCGTAAGGTCCAGTTCCAGTTGGGTCCCTCGCAGCGCCGTCTCTGTCGGCATGTGAGGAAGTGGGCCCAATCCGCGGTTGATCGCGAGAGTTGGATGTGGTGGGCAGGGGGTGCGAGAAACCAGTGGACGCCCGAAGGCAAGGGGGACGTGGGTGGAGATGATGAGAGGAAGTATAGAGGGACTGGTATGCCCACTCAGCCTAAGGTCGGTCATTACTTCACAAAGATCTTAAGACCTCGTAACTTTCTCGCGCCCCCTCCCTATAATTGCTGGTTTGCAGCACTCAATATAATATTTTGTGTGCCGGTGTGCTGGCATGGTATAGTAGAGTCGGCGAACCATAGGGGGTGAGAGTATACCCCACTAACGGACATAAACTTATTGGGTATGAAACATAGAAGTAATTCACTAGTAGTGCTAAGTGTCCTTCAACTGGAACTTTGGATATTGTGGATTAGGTATGCTGGTTCCCCACTCACTGTATCTCTTAACTGTAGAATCAGTCGCCTTTATCAACTTCGCTTTCAGTTCCTTGATCTCTTCTGGTGTAAGGTTTTTCTCTGCATAACACTTCCCATACCCTACTTTTCGATCGTCGCCCACCGTCCCGAAGAGATCATTATACTGGCGTTCTGGAAACTTGCGTTGTAAATCGATACATATCCTTGTGCCACCATTTTCAGGATCTTTATACGGACGGAAACCGCTACCAGAGTGTAATTGGCACCTTGCTCCTAACACACCGCCTGAAATCAGAGTTCTACAACTAATTACCGAAATGTTCAGCATCGGTAGGTGTTGCTCCAAAAAGACACAGACATACGCGGTTTCTCTGACCCAATAAGATTGATCTCCGTACTTGGCCTGCGGCATATCACCTTTGTTTTTGACCGTCTCGAGGTTGTCCATCTAAAGAGTTAAAGGGTTGGCATTGAGTCGCTACGACTTGTCAATATTTTGTACCCAACATCAAGTTGCGTATCAATATTCCCACCGCCCTTGGTTATCAAATTGATGAGTATTAGTGTAACAACGGTCGTGTAATACTCACTGCTGGTGCAGCAATAAAGAAAATGTTGATGACTTGCATCCTCTGAGTGATACAGATCAATCAGTTCTGAAAAAGGAGCATTAGGGAGACGTAACACACGTATAAGCAAAGGGGCCTGCCCTCTTCTGTTCGGGTGATGAAATGAAAGACGCACTTGGCCGTCTTTAAAATTATCTTGGGTGATGTGGAGCTTTATTTACCGCGACATACGAATCTAGCGCTATAGCGACGCATGGAAACAGGCAGTGCATTCCCCCAGGAGCCTGAAGGGGTGTGTGGATTGAGCACGGTGGAGATGAGAAGATCCCGCTTAGTTGAGGCCAAGATTAGATCCGGCGCAGCACCGCTGTACCATGACGTCGCTCCAGGCCATTAGCAACTTTCACAACTGACAGCACTCATGCACCAACTTGAAGAAAAACCACGATTGGGTACTGCACTTGGTGGATACATTTCAAGTTGAGTCAATTGGGCAAATCAGGAGTTGTAGTCCAGAATAAGGTGAGCCAGTTTCACTATCTCCTTTTATCTCCTCCAAATGTTGTAGATCGCCCCACGAAATAGAACATGCAAGAACTCATCCGACTTGAAGCAAGGTTATCTCTTGGCAGAATTATTTTGATGGGAACACTGGGTGACGATTGGGATAATATTTCGCCCAGTGAATCCAACACTTTCACAGCGAGGGGTGCTAATGACACAGATACATTGACGCTAGGAAGCGGAAATGAAATAGCCAAGACCAATTTCAGATGAAGACCAGCTTCAGTTCGGCTACTAAAGATTTTGAGCTGGAACTCACATCAAGCTAGGCTCGAAAGGAGGAGAGAAGAAGTTCAGTCAGCCCGCCGAACTCAAATGACCTCGTCAGTTGAAGGCAGAGCCGTAGAGACCATATCCCATCCGGTGAAAGAGGACTGATATATACAGGTTCTAATGGGAACTCCGGTCAGGTATCCGGTTTCATCTACAGGGCATGAGATGCCTACCAAGCTGTGGCAGAAGCACTGCAAAAACTGATAATTTGAATAACGATGTAGCTAAGCGCAACCGGTGGTGGGACTTTTTACCGTAGTCTAATACGCTGTCAAATGAAAAATTCCACCTCCGGTTTACTGCATATTTCAAATGACACGATATATCCTTGGTCACTCACGGTAAATCACCACTGCCGGCGGGATCAATCGTGCATCCATGACTTGACTGGCCTTTTTTCTTCTGTATTGGAGCCAGTATTGTATATGCATACAATTTATTAGCGTTGTTCATCTGGGAAATAAAGCGCCGGCGGGTGGCGGGTGGCGTTGATTTAATGTGTGATAGAAGCCTAAGCTGCAGTGCGGTTACCCATTCATGGACTTGCGGTGCAACGAATCAACCACCCCTGCCAGCATGAGCGCTATAGCGCTTAATTAATGGACCAGATCCGGATCCTTGGCACTTAGAACCGCATGAAACGCCACACTTGTGCCATCGTCACCCTGTATGCAGAGAAAAAGTTAGTATGGATTGTCATGCTGCAGAACCTAGGGGTTAAACTAGGAACTAAGAGAGTAGGCTGTATGGATCACAATTACAAGTGATAACCATCTCTGCGTATGTTCACAACCTATTCAAGGTAACAATCACCCAGGTGCACCTATACTCCAAACCGAGAAAGGTAGAACTTTTATCACCATGTGACATTTGAGAAAGGTGTTGTATCAATTGGAAATGCAAGGGACCTGTACGTTGGTTCTTGTATCATCTCTTCCCAGCCTCAGCCTGCATGACTGCGCCAGCAGCGAGTACCATAATTCCTTTCCTACAGTGGTCCTTATTCTCATGTGGGGCTTCTTGATCACAGGCTCGGTGTCGGGGTGGGGTGGAAATAACTGGACTCATCGGAAGAAGGGGAGGGAGGGGCCTGCGTGCGGCAGGGTGTGGCAAATTTGATATTCCGAATTACTTGTTTTTCTTTTTTCGTGTGGGCTTTTCAGATTGGCTAGTGCAGTATGGGAGGAAGTGTGGGTACTAGTTGGACAGAGTAAAACCAACAAAGAGTATGTGGACAAGTGTACGAATTGGCTGATGAAATTCTCATGCAGTGTGGGCATGGTCCAGCATGCCGTGTTGTCAATGTGGAATAAGCGTATCCGAAGACTGGATTTGTTGTCGTGGATTCCATAGTTAATTCGGACTCAAGCAGTTTACGTGCCATTGTCTAAAATGCTTGAAAGTTTGTCAATTTTGAACGGGACGCCGTGCACGTGGGCAAAAAGACTTTGAACGGGCATGCATTTTAAACTTATTCTATTACATCAGGTTTGATGGTGAGAATCAAGTGAAAGGAAATGGAAGGACAGCTCACTGCGTATCTCCTCCGCTCACGCCTGGACCTGGATACGTACTTGGTACTCGGTACCCAATGCAAAAAAGAGACAAAAAATGAATATCACTCCCAGTAGTCTCCCAGTCCACTTCCAAATCCTAGGTCCCTGGTAGTAGTACAAATTCAAAGAGAGCCAAGAATGAGCCAAGAGCGTTTTTTTTTTCATTGATGACGGGGCTTTTTTTGTAGCATACAGGGTCAGCCCGCGTGGAGGGGGTCTGGGTCTCGCACGCACCCACAGAGTCTCTCATCGCAAATCATCAGGTCATGATATCACACTCAAGAACTGTTCAGTCCTCCGTCCTGTCTATACAGTACTATGCATATCCGGTGCGTTGGTAATTTGGGAATAGACTTATACCTCCCTCCTTCTCTTTTTCCCTTTTTTTCTTCCTTATTTAACGTCCACGGGCACGGTCGCTCTCTCCCTCGTCGTAAGAGGCTCTTTCCTCCCCCCCTTCCATTCCCTCTGCTACTCTCTGTCTGCCCCTTCCTCGGGGATGCACACGGCGTAATCTGGATACCATCAGTCTTCCATTCTGCTCATCACATACATACACGCACTCCAGCTATTACCCCTTTTGAACATCTTCTTTTCTTGATTCGGACTTGTTGTTTTCTTTTTTACTTTTTTTTCCCTATTTTATTCAAGCCAAAACCTTGTTCTGAACTGAACTGGGTAGCAGTACCAAAAGTGCTTGCGCCTGCATCACGCGTGCTCAGGCTCTTTCGTTTCCAACACTCCGCCATACAACGCCTGAATCACACCAACCCTAGTTGAAGGAAGCCCCTCCTCCCCTTATCCGTCCTCTCCTTTCCTCGCCTCCTCTCGTCTTATTCTATCTCACTCGCGGGTTCATTGTTCATGTCAACCGACTCAGAGATCCTTTCCGAGCTCGGATTCCATTTCATCATCAAAGCTGTGCGGATAGCTTTTGGGGCCGCGTGCTATGGTATGTCTATTGTCTATTAATACTTCCCCACACGTCTATGCATCTGCGTTGGATTAGTGGGGAGTAGAAAGAATGCAGAATTGTTCAGAATCTGTTTTTGTGTTTGTTCAATGTGATTGATTGACCTTGCCTTACTTTGCTTGTAGGTGTCTATATCCTCTTGATCTCTGCCTCAACGGTAATACTATGGTAAGCGTCTCATTCTCTGCTTCTACCTTTCTACCCCCCTCGGATCACATTGCTGACATGACAGCTGTCACATCAAAAAAAAAAATGCTTCTAAACAAAAATAAAGTCGAAAAGGACTGTATTACCCTCGGACGTTGTTCTTGCTTATCGTGACACTCGTAATGTTCGGGGGCTCGAGTCTCTTTCTGGCGATGGATATCTCGGATTTGGTGCGCCGGCTTCAGATCATCCTCATGAGAGGCGCCGATGCCGGTATCGAAGGGATTGAGCAGAGGATCGCTGTCGCGGATAAAGCGACGAAACCGTTGCTGTGGACAGGGGAGATTTTGTTTTTGTTTATGGTGCGTACAAGTTTCCTTTCATCTCGTGTTCCATTCCGTTCATTGTCGGTGACTGGGACCCTGTCCATCTGTTCTATTTCTATTTGGTGGGTGGAACAGCTTATCCTAGGTGATAGTGTGGTACTATGGCGAACTTGGGCTCTGTGTTGCGGCTACCGGATTCTCATCATTATCCCTTTCCTCACATGGCTGGGCTCAATAAGTGAGTTTTCTGTGTTTTCCGCTATTTTCCGGATCGGGGGAACATGTTGACTGAATGCTAGCCTTGTGTACATCTTGTCATCTTTGCCCCATCTCCTTCACCTCCTCTTCCGGTCCACCTTCCACGTTTAGTTGCTGCGTTCTACGAACTCGGGTGTGACATCGAGACAGGGTGGTCAATACTCACCTCGGCACCCTCTGCAGCCTCTGTCGGCGCAGACGCATGCATCAAAGCAGATATATCCAGCTTTACGTTATCCTACGCCACCAACATCATCTGCACCGCGTTCATATTTTACAAAACTTGGTGCGTGTTTACTTTTTCCCGCTTCACCCCTAGTTTTCGCAAAACTTCAGAGTTGACTTACGCCTCCTTCTCACGTTCATTTGCTGGTAATTTCATTACAGGACATATAGACAATGCATGAAACAGTACCTCGGCGCCGCGCGGAGAAGGACAAAGGCTGAAAAGATATTAACACTCCTCGTGGAATCAGGGATGTTATACCTCGTGATTTATGTACGTTTCTTCTCTTTTTCTCTTCCTCCTCCCCACCCTCTCTTTTTTGCTTCTCCCGTGTCCCGTATCCGCACCTGAAGGGGACTGGACAGCTAAAGGTGTTAACTACCTTTATTCTTTTTTGTTTAATAGACCCTACAAGCTATCCCTATATACGGAGGGAGCACCCCTGGGTCTCTCCTCACCTGGGAAGTGATCAATGCGATCATACAACAAGCTTTTGTACGTGTATCCGTCTTCTTTTTTACTCTGTCATGCTGGCACGCTTACTGCTACTTCACTTTCACTTTGCACGAAAACTCAACAAACATATACACTTGTACACACATCCACACATACAAAATAATTCTCCGGAACAGGGGATGTACCCAACCGCACTCGTAGTGCTGGTCGAGATGCAAAAATCGTTGTGGGACACAAACGACATTCTTGGTAGCACTCGCTCGGGTGTACCTGTAGGTGTCCTTCCTGGCGGCACCCGATTATCTTCTGGGCTTGACACAGTAACGTACCCGACGACGATACCGACGTTGGGTGTTGGAAGTCTAACAACGACTGTGACTACTGCGACTGGTACCACCACCACTAGGTCAGGAGTCGCTGATTCTGGTAACTGTGGTGGTGGAGTGGGAGCGGGCGCAGGGGGAGATAGGGGAAGAAGGTTTTTGTTGTCACATCAAAGTGACGATTCAACAGAAAAGATCGTTAAGGTACCTTGAACTTCTCGTTTCCACTGGGTTTTTCCTCTCTGTCTTCTCGGTCTCTGGGCCTTTCTCACTCTCTCCATTTCTCTCCATCTCTCCATCTTCTCATTCCTCATCATTCCTCTTTTTTGCTCACACTTTGTTCTGGATTTGGACCCTTGTCTGTTCACCTATCTGTCTGTCCGTCTATCTGGCTGTTTGTTTGTCGTTTCCATTGCTATACATCCCACTTGCATTGTTACTGTGTATGTACAGTACTCCTATCATCGCTCTCATTTTTTCATACCGTTTCATATCTACGTCGGTATGCCGGTCTAGAATTTATCTTTCCCACTTTGTATTTCTCTTATTCTTTTTGCACTCCCAATGTATTCACGTATCCGCCTTTCAATAGTACCCGCTTCTTCTTTTCTTTCTCTTTACAAACTTCTGGTCTCTGCCTTCATTGACTTGACACAAGTTGCTGTACCGACTAGATGAATCCCCGAAATTCGAAAGGATAGCAATTCTCGATCACAGGCATCTCATTTCACTATCGTTGTTTGTTTATTTTTATTTTATTATTTATTATTGACTTTGCAATTATATTTCTTTTTTTTTTTAATATGTATGCGGGATTTCACTGATATGATTGTTTGTCTGAAACACGCAAAGCAGTGGAAAAGTACAGAAGAGTTCAAGAGGAAACAAAACAATTTTTCGAACGTCAAAAGGAACCATGTACTAGAAGAAATTCCGAAGAATAGTGCTATCTCAACGTCAATTTGGTTGACCCCTTCTATAGCCCCTTGACTGCTGTCTGGTCACAACGCACTGGAGGTAGCCATGCGTGCCTCCTCTGTGATACAGAATGTAAACAACGAAAACTCGTTCGTTTTTCCCCATGTAAGTAAAAGTCAAACTCCTACAATTTTTCGATCTCCCGATCATGTGTGATTGATATCAAAGTAGAAACCACGAGCTTTCGAAGTGGATAATGAATTTCTCCATTTACATGCTCTTTATGTCATTCTAGCTTGTGAGACTGTTCGCTATTGGACCAACGGTAAACTAATAACGCAATCTGGGATTGAACAGATGGCTAGGATTTGCCTCATAGGCTTGAGCTGTGTATTCACGTCCCTCAGACCGAGTTCAATTTCTGCACCCTGATCTTCTGAACAGGAAGGCACGAGCGGAGGTAGAAGATATGGTTTCGGGATTGGGGCAAGGGCCAACTGAGGACAGCTTGGGGCAAGAAAAAAATTCACGCTCGGACTCGGCAACGGATTCATCGTGTCAAGTTGGCACCATTGACATTCGGCCGGCTGGGTAAATTAGGAGAGGAGTATCATTATGTGACAGACTGATCCAAGTCGACATCCCGAATAATGAATCCACTACAATGTAGTCTTCGGAGGATGCACTCTAGGCCAGATATAGGTTTTTTCTGTGTAGAGCCAACAGGTTTGCCACATACGTGAGTGTACAGTTTGACTGTGTGGAAATGGAAAATCCTATAATCTTTTACTCTAGCCAACCGGCTGGGCGAAGTGATTGAGGGGGAGTATGATATTTATTAAGACTTTGGCGGAGAGGGGATTTGATAGGTCGAGAGGGTGGACGTAGAGAAGACCTACGAGGTCGACGAACGGGCCGAGAACCTTGATAGGATATAGGGGGAGGTGGATTTGGAAATATTACACAATGCGGAAGGTCGTATTGGCTGAATGCGTGAGTTTTTGAAGTACCTTGTACAGGTATACCAGGTGGTTTTTGGCCCAGTAGAGGTGGAGGGGATGCATATTTGTGACCGTATGCACATGGGTCATCGTTTGGATACGTGTAAGCCTTGGATGGCCCACTACGCTTGGCCAGCTCGTGTATCCTTCGTTCACCAATTGACTTCTTAGAGGCAGGGAGAGCAGTGATGGTTGCCAGCAATGTTGCGAAACCGAAAATGGATACAAAGGAAATATGTATTGTGTATTAAAGCATGTTGTGACTTGAGGTAGTGGGTCAGGAATAAGGCAAGAAACACAAAGTCACAACGTCAGAAGGGTCCAGCCCACTGAGTATTATGTTGGTTGTCTGTGGGAGATGCACCAGGCATTCCCTGATTTCCTTGTCTGCATATGTTTATATGATTCGCGATCGTGTTGACCCCTATCATTCACAACAATTCAGACATCAAAGATAATGTTTTCTCCGTGTTTAAAGGCATGCAAAGATCTTCACCTTATGCAGTTTTCTGTGTCTCAGATCCTCAAGTTGACCTTTGGCTGGATGTATTCACGTGAAAAATTGAAATCTGGGGAGGCATCATAGCACTCAGCACTCAGCCTGGTACAGTGTAGTCAATGAGGAGACTGATTGTAATGATTAATAGATACACAGGTCCATCATGTCGATATCCTCAAACGCAGCTTGCATTAATATGTGCCTTCAAACTTAGGCTGCATATATTCAGGTCCAAGGGTTGTGATGGAAACTTTCTTCATCGCTTTGAAGGTTTTAGCAAGGTCGTGCAGGTCCAAACATCTGTAACATAACAAACCAAAACACCAGCAAAGCTACCCACCTACCCATCACTCGCAGTTGTATAGGTCCTCAGATATTTTGGATGTCCCGGTCAGCTTGGTACTATCAATATTGCAATATTGTGCAGTTGTATGAGTGCAAGGAGTTGATTCAGTTTTGTAGTGCACTCCGGGTTAGTGGCTAACAGGGTGCCAGGATAGGTGTGAGCACAAGTTTCTTTTCTCTTAGGTTGTTCTGTGTGCGACCCCACTGACCTGCAACCTCCCTCTCAAGTCTCCACACTCCATCGAAGGTAGTCCCGAGCTCCAAAGCTCTGAATCTGCTCAAAGTGCCCACAATGTCACTCTAATCCAACATCATCCTTTTTTCACTTGGTTGTCCGAAGTATTCACGTGGCCACATGAACTGGAATGCAGCGAAAAATATCATCACTGTCATGTGGTCGAGGATTCGGGCAATGTTTATAGTGACTACACCTGATCAAATCGATATGCATACTATTTCCAAAAAAGGCCCAGCCTCCCAACTCGAATTGCCATCCTGTCCCCCATCTCCCCGCACCCACATCCTCATTCCATCCTCTCAAGTCTCAACACTGTCTACCTTATGAAATCGCGATTTGTATTCCGTCCGCTGTCCCTTCATTAATAACCTCCTGTATCCCGACCCTTAACGTGTAGTGGACGATTAGAAGAAAAGGGAGAAGTGAATTTACTATACCTTATGCGTGGCCAGGCGTACTTTCCTTAAGCAGCGGAGCACCTCATGGTGGCGCATTGTATTAGGACCGATTATTGACATGACATTGTGCTGTAGCATCAATGCTGTGACTAAGCTTTATTCAATAGCGATATTCAGTATGTCCTAAAAAATCGGGCTACGACGATTAAATGAAGCACTCGCTGTCAGCGCTGATCCCATTCAATTCCATTCAAGTCAACCTTTATTCGAGCCATATCTGATTCCTTGTATACTGCTCCCTAAAAACTTAAACCTTCGAATAATCTCGTATTCCTGAATGCAACTGAAGGAAAATTGATATTCATGTGCTCAGATTTTGCCAGCAAACCTAGCATCGGAAGGCACTAAAAGCACATATGTACATTTTATTATGCTTGGTAAGCCCCTTGTTGTGTGTCAATGGTACTGTAAGCTTCCATACCAAATTCGCTTAGTATGCTATTTAGCACGTCATCGGGTTCACCCATTCATACATTCTCACGCACCCGCTTTTGACCGCACCCAACGTACGACAGACGAAGAGTACAACAAGAAACAAAATATATAGTACACTGGCACTCGTCAGTAGCAGACCACAAGACCTGTGTTCACTCGTATAGCCTTTATACACTTGTTGCGCAACATCACCAATACCAGATTCAGGTTATCTGTGCATTCCGATGTCACTGATTGATCTGGAAGGACTCGGAATGTCCACCATCTCGGCATTTTCAACACGTCCATATGACAGCCGCAACTCCCTTCTATAGTAGTATGTTCTTTCACAAAAAAAATGCACACACTCGTGTCGCTTAACAAGCAATCTAGACACCTGCACATCACTACACCATCCGATGGCGTATCTGCTCAGTCATCCTATGATTATTCATAGCGCAAGCCCTACCGTATAAACGCGCCGGAATTTCAGCCATACTCAACAACCACCAGCGAAACAAGAAATTCTCCCTCACCACCACTCATGACCTCGACAACTACTCCGAAGCTTTTCCAGCCCATCAAAGTCGGTCCGCTCAACCTTGAGCACCGAATCGTCCATGCCCCACTCACGCGATTCAAAAACACAAAACATGGTTGCGTCCCTGTCCAACCCATGGTAAAGGAGTACTACTCCCAGCGCGCAACCACTCCTGGAACGTTCATTATTGGCGAGGCTACCCTCATATCCGACAAGGTTGGAGGTTACCACAATGTCCCTGGCATATACACCGATGAGCAAATAGACTCATGGAAGCAGGTTCGTTACCGATCTTTCTTCCCTTCTCCGTCCTCTCTCCGCTGCACTTCATTCTATTTGTCCCTCATGTATTCCTGGTACAGTGGAGAGAAGGAAGAAACCACCTAATTTGTTTGCTAGATATATACTAACGTGTCAATATAGGTCGTATCAGCTGTACACGAAAAAGGATCTTACATGTTCTGCCAACTCTGGGCACTCGGACGCGTTGCTGAACCTTGGGTCCTCCGAGAAACTAATCCCCCTCGCCCTTACGTCGCCCCCTCCCCCACCGAGATGCCAGACCACAACTACGGCGAGCTCCCACGTGAATACACCAAGGCCGAGATCAAGGAAGTCGTCCGTTTGTACGTCCAAGCCGCAAAGAACGCGGTGTTCAAAGCCGGTTTCGATGGAATTGAGATTCACGGCGCGAATGGATATCTGTTCGACCAGTTCTTACAGGACATGACCAACTTCCGTTCAGACGAGTACGGTGGCAGCATAGAGAACAGGAGCAGGTTCGGATTCGAGGTGGTTGATGCAATTGCAGACGCCATTGGAGAGGAGCGGATGGGCATTCGGCTGAGCCCATGGAGTCCATTCCAAGGTATGGGCATGGAGGACCCTATACCCCAGTTTGCCCACTTCGTATCGACGCTCAAGATGAGACATCCGAAGCTGGCGTACATTCATGTTATCGAGCCGAGGATTGATGGACCGACAGACCGCTCGTCCCCGATTAAGAAGCATGAGTCGAATGACTTTTTGCGTGCTATTTGGAAGCCTGGAGTATACATTGCTGCAGGTGGATTTGACCGGGAGAAGGCTCTAGTAGAAGCGGAGGAGACGGGAGGACTGGTAACCTTTGGAAGACATTTCCTTGCTAATGTGTGTACTGTCTTATTTTTTCTCATCTGAAGTCTTGCTTATTTGCAAATTTAGCCCGACTTACCTGTCCGACTGCAAAAGAATATTTCGCTGAATAAATATCATCGGCCTACATTCTATATACCCGTTGATGGGGCAGAGAATCCATCGGCAGGATATACTGATTACCCATTCGCCAAGGACGTCTGAACCGGTATATCAACCTATATCACTAGATATCATTCACGAGACAGCATAGATTACAAGACATGATGAAACATAACTACGTACGGAGGTCATAGACACAGGCGCGAAACAGACGATCTGATAAACATGCCTGCAATGTACCTACAGCTTATAAATACTATAATAAAACAACTCTGGAATGATATGTCATGGTCGTGACCCGTCGCGCTTTTTTTCGATTAAGGTGTTATAATACCCAGCAGATCATCGATATATCATCGATGTCCTTCTCATGGAGTACCCTTTAACATTATCTTTTTACGGTATAGCTGTCAGTCGTCTTTATTATAAAGTCTAGACATTTTCCAATGCTGCATATTCCACTGCCCCCATTTGAGGCTGGTGGCTTTCCTTACCTCAGATCTTCGTCGCTGTTTGCAAGTAAACCCCCAATGCCATGAGCATTACAATTACCGCGCCTGCTTCAATGGAACCCTACAGTTATGCGAACGTTGTAGCAACATTTTATTGCTTGAATCATGATATTACCAGTTCCTACTGCTGGGGCCAGAGGTAAGGTGTGGTGCAACTCAGAAGGTTCCCTTAGGTTGCAATTGGAGTATTGACATATGGAAAGAATGAGACAGACTGTGAGTAACTATAACTATATGTTAAACACCTATTGCTTGATATATTTAAGTCAATCTCATACTAAACTTATACCAGAATTTTGTTTGTTCCAAAACCTCTGCGGTTGATATGAATGATAGTATTTCAAGAATGAGAAAGAAGGGTATTTGCATGACCTACAGATTTCCGATTGACATTATTCAGTGCCAGTGACCGTATAGTACTGTAGGAACAGAAATGACGCAACCCACATAGAAAATTCAAACCGGTAAATGCCCTGCCTTTTGTTCGTTGTTCATATGAAAAGTGCACCTGGCAGTCTCTAATGGGTTCTGGTGTTACTAAAAGGTGACCTTCCAGAATGTCCGATCAAAACTCCTGCTCCGAAGCTGCGTTGTACAATTGTATCCATCACAAATAAGGATTGTGCCACTATCAGGCTCCTTGTGATGCCCGCCCCCTTTTGATCCGAGTCGTACCCAGCAGCAGAAGCAACAAGCCATGATATTGGCCGGGTGGCGCTCGTCAGTAACAGATCACAAGACTTATATATTCACCCATATAGTCTTACACACTTGTTGTGGCCCGGGAACATCATCAACATCAGAATGATGACATCTGCACAAGTTGGATGAATCATTCCGATGTGGTACACTGATTTGATTGGGAAGAAATGTCCATCATCTCGGCATCTTTAGCACGTCCATATGATAGCGGCGACTTCCTTCTATAGTAGTATGTTTTTTCACAAAACACACACACTCGAGTCACTTAACAAGCAATCCAGACACTAGCACATCAGTACACCATCTGATGGCGTATCTGCTCGGTCATCCTATGATTATTCATAGCACAAGTCCTATCGTATAAAGGTGCCAGAATTTCAGCTATATTTAAAAACCACCAGCGAAACAAGAAATCCTCCCTCACCACCACTCATGACCTCGACAACGATTTCGAAGCTTTTTCAGCCCATCAAAGTCGGTCCGCTCAATCTCGAGCACCGAGTAGTACACGCCCCACTCACGCGATTCAAAAACACCAAACATGGTTGTGTTCCTGTCCAGCACATAATAAAGGAGTACTACTCCCAGCGGACAACTACTCCTGGAACGTTCATTATTGGCGAGGCCACCGTCATCTCTGACAAGGCCGGGGGTTACCACAGCGTCCCTGGAATATACACCGATGAGCAAATAGACTCATGGAAACAGGTTTGTCACCACTTGTTTTTTCGTTCTCCCACTCCTCCACTGTCTTTCATTTCGTTTGTCCTTCACGTATTCCTGGTACCCAGTGGACAGGGGGCAGAAACCATCTGATTCGTTGCTGGATGTATTCTAACTTGTCAATCTAGGTCGTATCAGTTGTTCACGAAAAAGGATCCTACATGTTCTGCCAACTCTGGGCACTCGGACGCGTTGCTGAACCTTATATCTTGCGAGAAACCAACCCTCCCCGTCCTTACGTCGCCCCCTCCCCCATCGAATTGCCAGACTGCAACTACGGCGAGCTCCCACGTGAATACACCAAGGCCGAGATCAAGGAAGTTGTCCGTTCGTATGTCCAAGCAGCAAAGAACGCGGTGTTCAAAGCCGGCTTCGATGGAATTGAGATTCATGGCGCGAATGGGTACCTGTTCGACCAGTTCTTACAGGACGTGACAAATTTCCGCTCAGACGAGTACGGTGGCAGCATAGAGAACAGGAGCAGGTTCGGACTCGAGGTTGTTGATGCGATTGCGGATGCGATTGGAGAGGAGCGGATGGGCGTCCGGCTGAGCCCATGGAGCCCATTCCAAGGTATGGGCATGGAGGACCCTATACCCCAGTTTGCCCACTTCGTATCGACGCTCAAGATGAGACATCCGAAGCTGGCGTACATTCATGTTATCGAGCCGAGGATTGATGGAAATAAAGACTCTACGTCCCCGATTGAGAAGCATGAGTCGAATGACTTTTTGCGTGCTATTTGGAAGCCCGGAGTGTACATTGCTGCAGGTGGATTTGACCGGGAGAAGGCTCTGCTGGAAGCGGAGACGGGAGAACTGATAGCGTTTGGAAGACATTTCATTGCTAATGTAGGCATCGTCTTTTTTCTCTTCGTTGATGCCTTTCTTATTTGCAAATTTAGCCTGACTTACCGGTCCGACTACAAAAGAATATCCCACTGAATAAATATCACCGGCCTACATTCTATATACCATTTGATGGGGCAGAGAATCCATCAGCGGGATATACTGATTATCCATTTGCCAAAGATGTACATTATGTCACTCATGAGACCCCATAGATTCTCATAGATTACAAGCCACGATTGTACATATGTATTATGAGACCAACCAGAGATACGGGCGTGAAGCAGACGACTGATAATATACATCGATATATATATTATAGTAAAAAGCTGTGAAACTGAGTGGTTGTGTAGCGACATGGACCCGTCGTGGATTTTTTCGATATGAAAAGTCATTATACCTGGTAGATCATCAATATCTTGTTCATGCACCACCTCCTTTTTACGTCAGATTACGGTGCAGCTGTCGCAGCCAGTCGATAATTGCCTTTGACACTCAGTAGCTCCAGTCGTTCAGTAGAAGAATTCACAGTATTGTAAGCGATATCTGAACAATGAACTGAAACAATGAACTAACGCTCTGGTGGGCTACAGAGGCCTGTCGTATTATTACGTACCGTCCCACCTGCACAGCTCGTTTCAAATGAGGCAAGAAAGACCTGAACCCAAGCTTCATAATAATCTGGTGACCTACTCATACTCGATTGTTCTACGTGGACAAACTGGCCTAACGTGTGTTCCGCAGAAGCTTCCTCCGTACAGATGTCAGACTCGTTGACGCCGTTGATAAGTCGGCCCCCTATATTCGTCGTTGCGACAAGGTTGCAAGCACTATCAGATGGAAGAGCGACGTTCCAAGATGGGAATGCGGCAGCAAGTTGGGACTTGATGCGCTTCACAGGGTAGGTCTCGTTGTTGGTGTACCATTCTAATGATGGCGGATCTCTTCCTGCAGGTCATGAATTATTCCAACGATTTCTTGAATAACAAAGCCAACTCACCTAATCCCGTTGATATGAACACTTGATTTTCCCTACATGTAGATGCATTCCTTCCGTGGAACTGGACATAAGCACATGAAGGGGATGGACAACCCCCATTCTGATTCTGCCAATGGATGATTTGGCGATACGTATCAAAGAATGTCTCATTCTGAGATGCGACCATCTTTATCAGCCACTCCTTTTACTATATTGTGAAAATAATAATAATAAAAGCACCTTATCATAAGCGGGATCCGTTTTGAAGTGCTTTGACCTTATCATCGACGGAACACATGGTGTTACTTCGAGAAACGCGCGACGGTCCCGTCCTGGTATAAACAACGATTTCGCACCTATCCCTCTGAATACTTCCGCAGCTTGTTTTTCGGTGTCAAAGTCATGTATAGGGTGAGGCGCCGATACATGAACATGGCGTGAAACGGCACTCCGAGTTGAAGGCACCACGAGGATACCCCATCCCTTATCGTACTTTGTATTATGTTCTGCCACGTTCTCTGCAAACACGCAGAATGTCCTTCCTGATGGTTCAGTCAATTCAAATATCGCATAGATATCTTTCAGGGCGCCAGGGAGCGCTGCGGATACAGAGGCGCATGTATTGTTACTATCGACTTGCAGCAACGAGGAAACTGCAGTAGACCATGCATGGCGTTGCTCCTTGGTCGGTTGGGCAGCGCTGTAGCTTTCTTTGGTGTAGGAGGCCATCCGAATGACATATTTGAGATGACAGGATATGATATCCTGAAGGGTTACAGCTTGAGCGAAGCAGGAATTGAGTGGGAAGGTGGTTGGATGTAAAGAAGCTGGGCTTGGAACGGGAATGAATGTCCAGGAGCCGGAGAGCAGGTAGTGGAATAACTTCCAAAGCAACATGACGGATGTTGTTTGCTTGGACCTCGTGCCCAAGAGGGCTTCAATAGGCAACGACCGGAACAGCACGTAACGACATGCTGTATGTACGTGATTCAGATCTAGAATAGTTATATATAGTCCAAGCGCAAATCTCTACCTGGAATGAAGATAATACCTCTCTTTGTTATGCTAGTTGAATTTTCACTGGTGGGCGTCGATATAAACCTTGAATTATCTGTATCGAAAATGTACTTCAGTAGAGCAGTGTTGAAGTCAGCTAAACGTTGAAGTATATCAGAACTGTGCACTAGATGATATCAAAGCATTTCAATTTCTCGAATCGGATTCTGATTTTACACAATAAGCAGATGGGCTATCGGATAACTACAGGAATCAAACACATTATTTCTTGACGCACAATCCCGTCGCACCGTCCTCCACCATACCACTCTCACAAGTCGGATCAAAAGACTTGAGGATGGCGTTCGCCCATCTGGAATAGAACTCCTTGTATCGACTTATCATGGACTGTTCAATGTGGACAAATTGGCCAAGAGTGCTTTCAGGAGACGCTGCCTCGGAGCAGACATCTGATGCATTGACGCCATTGATCATTCTGCCCACAATATTTTTGGTGGCAACGAGGTCGCAATTACTGTCAGACGGAAGGGAAATTTTCCAAAATGGGAATTCGTCAACAAGATTGGACTGGATGCGCTTAGCAGGATAGTCTTCATGTTCAGTATACCATCCAGTTGACTCACCTGCGGTGCGAATTAGACCCGAGTGCAGGTAAGAAAAAAGGAAGGAGACGTACTCAAGCCAGCTGAGATGAATACTTGGTCTAGCTTGCAGGATGATGCACCCTTTCCACTCAGAGATACATAAGCACAGGAAGCAGAAGGGCAGCCACCGTTCGCATTTTGCCAGTTAATGATCTGCTGATATGTATCGAAAAATAATTCATCCTGGGGAATAGATATTTTAGTGAAGGTTTCACTGCATCAGTCATGAGTAATCAATGAATACCTTATCATGGACCGGATCTGTTTTATAGTATGTTGTCGTCGCAGTTGACAGAATACAAAGCGACTGTTGTGGATATGACCTGAATTGCCGCCCAGGTATGAAGAGCGATTTTGCGCCGACACCCTTGAAAATCACGGTCGATTGCTCCTCTGTTTGAAGAGCGAATCGAGGGAAGGGCGCTGCGATATGAACATGGCGAGAAACAGCTCCCCGGGTGGAAGGAACCACCATTAAACCCCAACCTTTTTGGTACGTCTTGTCACCTTCCGCTACTTGTTCAGCAAGCACGCAAAATGATCCTGAGGACTCAGTCAACTCGAAGACATTATAGATGTCTTTCAGTGGATCTGGAAGTGCGTCACCAACAGCTGTGCAGTTGCCGTCCGTATTGAGTATTGAGGAAACTGCAATAGACCAGGCATTGCGCTGCTCATCGGTTGGTTGTGCAGCATCGTAGGTCTCTTGCGTATAAGTTCGAACGACGTAGCCGCGGTGACAAGCTACAATATCTCCAAGCGTCTTAGCTGTACTAAAGCATTGATTCGCGGTGGGGGTGTTTGAAGGGAAAGGAATCTGGGTGGGGATGAGGTTTGCGACCCAGGAGCTAGATAGCAAGAATTGTTTCCAAGGAACCATCGCACTGAGAATGTCAAATGCCTTATGCTTTTTTTTTTCTTTTATAAGAGAAACATGAGAAATGGTGGCACCATAAATAGGACTTGCATCAACTTCTAGCGTGAATTTATTAATGGCAGAACTTGAAGGGGACAGTTGACAGGTGACATGAGTGTTAAAAGAAAAACAGCTCAAAAGGCTAATTTACCGTCAGTAGGGTACAACATGCTGGGTTTCTGTGGGCGGCTGCATAACCAGGTGGACGATACTGGGGTATGATACTGGCAACTTGAAGTCGAAGTTGAGTTGAACGCAAGCCTTCATCTTGTCGTGATCCGAATTACTGTAATTCCGGTAATTCCCGGTGGCTTCAGTCAACATGAGGTACAGGAGCATGATGCACAAAGTGACATAACTTTTGTATCACTCATTCGCACTGGCAGAGAATGTTTCTCATTTTGATTTCTCACAAACACTTCTGTCAGGCTTCTGGTTCTCACACCCAATAACAAATAAATCAACTGGGTTGGCAGTGACTTCCATTGTACTGTACATGTCAGATAAATTCAAAAGCAGGTAGGACGATCCGATCCGAGGGTACTAACAGACACAAATAAACGAACCTCTTTTAATTTTTCAGTCTGACATTTTCTTCTTCTCTTTTCTCTGTTTTCTTCTCGGATATAGACGTAGGTCATGCGCTGCGCTTGTTTGTATGCTAGCATACATCGCCTTGGTTGATCCAGGAGCATGTTACGACCAGGCTATTGATTGGGAAGAACTTGAAGCATCGAGCACAATCCTCAAAAAATCTAGTCATTATGATACTAAGAACGGACAATGAAACTCCATCACACTCTTTGAATGATCATCCACCATTCCTACAAGTGAATTCCCTCTGAAACGTAATTCTGGCTATCTTGACTGAATATCTGTGGCCGTCAAAAACTGTAGATGTACTAGACACACTACTTCTCACTACACAAACCCGTTTCAGCATTCATCAACATTCCTTCTATACAGTTGGTATTAAACGATTTGAGAAAGACATCTACCCATGTTGAGTAAGTGTCGGGTAACCTGGCCTCAGTTGCTTGTGCAATGTGAACGAAGGCGCCTGTTGCATCAGTCGCTGCCTGAGAGCAGACCTCTGATTCGTCGATGCCGTTGATAAGCCTTCCTTCAATGTTGGTGGTAGAGGTCCGCGAGCATGTGCTGTTCAAGGGCAGTGTAACGTTCCACTTTTGAGAGGCCCATACAGTAGCAAGGTTTCCTACGATGCGTTCTGCAGGATAACCGTGGTGATTGGCATACCATCCTGTTGAATTATCTTTGACAATATTAGATATGCCATGTATGGAAAACATATTAACTGGGCGTACCCAAGCCAACTGAAAAGAACGCCTGATCATCCGGACAGGTTGAAAAACTTTCCCATCGAACTGAACATAAGCGCAGGAGGAAGATGCACATCCGCCGTTCGCATTCTGCCAATTTATGATTTGCGCTTGCGTATCGAGGAACATCTCGTTCTGTGAAGTAAAAATGGAAATCAATACACTCGCACAAAATGACTCAAATAGGTAAACGCACGTTATCGTGAATAGGGTCTGTTTTGAAGTATTTTGGTGGCGATGGAATACATGAAGTTGGTTGCGTATACGCTAAGAAGATCCTTCCCGGTATATATAACGACTTCGCGCCTATACCGCCGAACACAGTAGCCGCTTGTTCCTCCGTTTCGAGGGCGAATCTCGGAAAAGGTGCAGAGAGATGAACAAAGCGCGAAACGGCTTTTTTAGTAGACGGCACAACCATGATTCCCCATCCCTTGCTATACTCCTTGTCGTCGTCGTTGACTTCCTCTACAAGGACGCAATAAGAGTTCTCTGCTTTCCCACTGTTATCTGTGAGGTCGAATACGGTATAAACACTTTTAAGAGAGGTTTGTTGAATCATGTCCGCAACAGCGGTGCACTTTCCGTCGGTGTAAAGGAAGGAGGAAACCACGGAGGACCAATCACTACGCTGAGCTGTGGTTGGCTGGGCTGCATCGTACGCTGCTTCGGTGTAGTTGGCTTGGACGACGTATAAAATGTGGCACGATATAACCTCGTAGAGGGTGGTGGCATTACCAAAGCAACCTGGAGCGGAAGTATTTGGCTGAGCCATGCTACCTGGAGTAAACCAGGAGATCAAAAGACTGGATAGCAAGAAAGAATATCGATTCCAAGAATGCATTGTGCTGTAACTGCGTTAGCTTCTGGGAGGCTGGTTGTTTTCAAGAGCTCTTTTATATCTCGGACATAAGGCCTGGGCTGTATTAAAAACGTTCGTAAGCTTCTAGAATTAGGTCTTAGTCCCTGAGTTCATCATCCTTTAGCGACACCCTTGCTCGCGACCGAATACCGTACTTTCATAATCAAGACTAGCCAATTTGGTGTGGAAGGACAATTTTGCAAAAAAAGATGCTGCTTCGTTCACATTGTTTTATGCGTTTGTGTATATCAATGTGCGACAAGTCGAAATGTGTATTCGTTGTAGAGTGGAAACAGGCTTGCTAGCCATGAGAGTCAGAAACGAGAGGAGTATTGTTATTCAAGTTTGTGTTTGTGTTTGTTGGTGATTATTTTCCGAAATGAAATTCACTCGACTTGGAGTTACTGGTGCTATTGTTCAAGTTAGTGTTCTAGTCGTCCTTCGATAGGACTTCTACAGCAATGAGGTTTTTTCAACTGGGTAACCAAAAATGGGACGCGAGTGTCTTTTAGAAATCCCTAACGCGTTGTTACTGGATGTAAACCTTAAATGTGAAGTTTGTCCGAACCTACTACTATGGGACGTTATCGTAATCGACACTTTGCGCTCGATTTTTTTTCGTACATTTAAAGCACCGCGCGCTGAGCTGATTGGACAGGTGACAGTAGTTAGGACTTGTCTGGATGGACACGTACTGTATACGGCAATCAAGGCCCAATAATGCACTAACCCATTCTGATGGTCTGGGTTTAATCGCTACAATGTGTGAAGCCAACGTAGCGTGGGGCACTTGAGGTAAAGGTGAAGCTTGAAGAATTGTGCCGGAGATGTTGAACCACCAGACTGGGACCGAAGAGAAAGGCAACGAGGTTATAGTCAAGTCGTTTTTGTGTCCTAGCGTAATTTCTAGAATAGGAGGGCCGAATTTCGTGCTAGAGCCTTTTGCCTTCTGGACTCCTTGCACCCGAATAGCGACACAATAACCGGCGCTCGTACACAGCACTCCGGGAAAATTCAAGCACCGGATCTCATTACGACAAGAATCCTCGCTAGTCACTCAACCACGGATTTGGAATAATGACAACAGCTCTCCCCGAGGTCTGTCAAACCTTTAACACAAGAGCCCAGAGAGCCTGGAATATTTCGACGAAGAAATCCAGAAATATCCCCGCGTCGCATTATTTTATGCAGAGCAGTGTTCTGTTGTTCTCATTCTCCGATTAGAGGGGGTTTGCGATGATCGTACTATAAGAAATTGGGCAGTTTAGTGACTATGACCTGCAGTAGTTTAGGCGCACATGGCCAATGTCAAGATACATGTTCTTCTTTGCAGTTGGGCCTTTGGGGTTCTCGGGGGCCAACCTGGTTAAATAATATTCTGTAGTAGAGCAAAGCCTTCGTAACTTGTACCAGCTCATAGCAAAGTCAATTACTTGCCCCATACCTCATTCTACGCCTTTTTCCCCACATCGCTTCCAGAAGCTCTTGGCACCCCGCAGACGTCGCACCAAGACAATCTTCAACTAGGCATGAACTCTCTTTTAATTCCAAAGAAACTCCGAGGTTCTTCGCAGTTCTAACTATCAAAACATTCCTTGGCCAACGACAAAATAACCTTGCCATGGCAAGAAATACTACCGCTTGCTGAACGGATCTTTCACGGGTGGATGTTCTTTTGACTTGGGTGAATGATCTCAACTGCATCCACCCCGTTCACGCGCTTCCATCCGCATGACATTGTAGACGGGAGGCCTACTGCACTATAATAAAGAGCATCGATGCGGCGGTCCGGTCAATCCCGTTGACATTTGAACAGAACTTGAAGGTGAGTATATAACAAGGATACACGCAGGAAGTAATGAGCTTGACGATATTCAAAGATGTTTTCAGCGATTTTTGGACTTGCTATTGCCGTTATTGGCCTTGTTGGTCGTGTCGAAGGACATGGATACGTTCAGGAAATTACGCTGGGGTCAACCAAGTATACAGGTTATCTCCCGTACCAGGACCCGTGCGTTGTTTATCTTCTGTTAGTACTTGTTGTATTGATTTTCTGGTAGGTATTATAATCCCCCGCCTCAACGTATCGTGCGGAAGATCCCAGGAAATGGTAAGCATAATCCCCTATCAGCTCCATCCTTGACTAATAAAGAATACAAAAGGACCGGTGGAGGATATAAAACTCATTGAGTAGAACTCTGCCTCAGAGTTGTTCGGCTGATTACTGAGGAACTCCAATGCAGCCTCCAATGCAATGGGTGGACAGCCGGAGGGTACACCACCGCTCCAGCGCCATTGTACGGTACCGTTGCGGCTGGATCGCAAGTCAGGCTCAACTGGACAACATGGCCGGACAGCCACAAGGGACCGATGATCACCTATATGGCGCGCGCTCCTTCGGACATCACTAGTTGGAACCCTGGTACCTCGTAAGTAGTAGCGATTTGGAATTCGTGAACAGAACAAAGAGCCAAGTTGCTCTCTTGGAATGATAGGGCAGTTTGGTTCAAGGTTGCAGAGAGCGGGAAGACCTCTGATGGCAAGTGGGCCGCAACTGATCTCCTTACGGCGGCGAACAGCATTTATACGTTCACAATTCCGCCGAGGCTAAAGGCTGGACAGTATATCATTCGGCACGAGATCATTGCCCTGCATGCGGGTAAGATAACAAGTGTTCTCGACGGAGTTCAGGATTATAACCAGCTGCTTCCCTATTCACCTAATCAGCATATCAGTATCCGGGTGCACAATTCTACCCTAGCTGCATACAGGTTCAGGTGTCGGGTTCGGGAACTGCTTTCCCGACCTCGTTTGTGGCATTCCCTGGGGCATACACCCCAACTACTCCAGGTATTGCATATGATGTTTATACAAGTTAGTGGTGTTACCTGATGGTTTTCTGCGTTTACTGATCAAAGTCTCATAGATACCAGCGTACGTACAGTGATCATGATCAAGGTTTCAATTCTTTGTGTTCTTACTTTGGGCTTTGCCAGGCATATCCCATCCCAGGTCCTCCTGTGTAAGTCGATAATGGAATACCGCTTAAACGGATTGAGCGTACTCACTATTTCCTACAGCTGGACTGGAGGAAACTGAGGTGCTGGTTTCATGTAATTATAAGTTTAAGTTTGAGCATGCCATCTCTGTCGGGTATATCAGTAATCAAAGAACAATCTGCTTGCTGTTATCCGCAGTTGAGGCACCTGTTATAGACATCAGTCAAAAATTTAAAATACCCACACCATCTCACCTGGTGCTTTGTTTTGCTGCGCACTCATTCAAGTGCGGCGACACGTAGGTCTGAAAAAGCTTTGACTCAGCTATAGAAGATACGCATGAGAGTTAAAGTCAAGAACGTGGAAACGCAACGCCGCACCATCGCAGTTTATTATCTGTATGGATTAATTTGTGTTTTTTTGGCACTGGTCACATTTTACCGGGATTTGGCAGCAGCTGTGGTGACCCTCCCATGCTTACGTCTCTTTCCTGCCATCTCCACTCTTCCACTACCACCACACACACCTTGTATTTCATATTCCTGGAGAATCCTGATTAGAACAGCTTTCAAGCCTCAACTTAAGCGTACATTTCACGACCCTCGTGGAAACACAACAACGACACCACGTACGCACGTACGACACGATACATCCTTTAAAACTTCAGTTTTACAAAGGATAAACGTTAAGCTAGTCTATCCTACGATAGATCTACATGCACTCTATGCAAACGCAATCCGCCACAAGTAAGACCGCCCGGCCTGGTCTGAACTTGAACTACTCCGACTTTCTACTAAGTAACGCTACGTCTCATCTGTCGGACGCAGAGAGGCGGCATGAAACAGATAGGAATACGTACGCACCTCTCTTCTCGCCACCCACGCCGCGTGCATCTCCAGCACCTACATCCTCGCCTACGAAGCACACTTCCATACCCTTCGAAGCCGACTACAAAATGACCAGTCGACTGCCGCACCCCAGGGTCCGCCCACTGTCATTTCAACACTATCGGGGGGAGAGCTTTGACATGGGAGCAGGTGTCAGTCTCGTATCTGTTCCAGCCAAGGAGGACCCCCTGTCTCTGCTTGCATTCGAGCTTGAAGCCTCACCTCCATTTGGATCCGCAGCTGCATCCGCTGTAGTTGATGGGAATGGTGATGGTATCGGGCATGCAGCAGTTACTTCTATCAGAGCACGGACCAACACCGATAACGACACCAACAACAATGCTGCTGTGTCTGGAGCTATCGTCCCACCATCGCACCCTTTATCCCTCTCTGCGACAAATAACACGACGCGAGACTTCTTTGGCAAGTTCGTGCAGGATGCCAAGGCCGCCTCGGAAAGCAAGCGTCGCAGCGTTCTTGATGAGCTGCTCTTACATCAGGATGATCCTCTGTTTCGGACTAGTGTCGCTCCTCTTTCTCCCACTACCACTATTGCTACTACCACTACTGGTATGGCGACGCTTTCAAACTCTGATGGGGAAATACCATCTTTAGATGATGGTGGAGGAGCTTCGAGTCTAGACCAGGATGGTCCTGCGATTAAAGCTGATTGTGACAGTCACCAAGACTCCGTTCATGATCCGAAGCACAGCGGCGATCAAAATTCTGACACCGTGAAGGAGGCGCCAAAAGTCGAGTACCCTGATGTAACTCAAGAATCCATCATTCCAACGAGGGACGACCACGTCGCCCATCACCACCGTCAGCGCTCTGCCACTGTTGTCCCGATCAGTTCTACAGGTGCTACCGCTCTTCAAATCGCAGATGCTCTCAGTGAAGAACTTGATCACAGCGTAACTGGCTCGCCGCCTCTCTCACAGTCGAGAACGTCACCTACTAATAGAAGTTTTTCTTCGAGACGTCCATCAACTGGATCTTCCTTTTCGTCCTCACATTCATTAACGCCTCCGACGCTCGCACCGCCCGTCGAGTCGCCATCAATTGCCTCATACATGCCCGACCAGCAACACGAGACGCATACTCTCTCACAATCTCTTCCCCATCCTCTGTACCAGGACCAGGACGTACCAGAATCAACGACACCGACGGGAACCTTACCAAGGAGAACCGGGAGTTCAAATATACCAAAATCTGTGTCATATTCTACGTTTGGTAGTCTACCATCACGGTGGATGTCATCACTTCTCGCCACGCGGACACCTTCGCAGCCCTCGCATCAAGGCGCAGCACCTTCACTTGAGTCTATCTTCGCCGCTTCAACTGCGGCCACAAATGCTAGCGTGGGAATCGACTCTGGTTCGGCTTCAATTACTTCAAGCAACAACAGTACAACTGCCGTTGCCCACTCCGAGCAAGCAAGTCATAAGCAAGGGTCAAAAACGCTAGGCCACGCAGCATCTGTGCCATCGTCCTTTAAGGACACGTCCATATCACAGATGTATACCCAATCGCACTACACACCAACGAAACTCACGACGACGGCAACAACAACATTCACTCATGACTCACCGTTTGCTTCACATATATTCACCCCGATAAGCGGTGCTCCTGGATTCGCTGGAGATATGTATGATTGGGATAAGGGATATTCAAATGAGTTGCAGAAGGAGCTACAGGAGCATGTTCAGGTTGTGGTGGAGAGGAGAGATGGAGGTGGTGTACAAGGAGACGGGGATATGACTGGCATCAATCGAAGCTCGGATGGGCGTGGGTTGGTCAGTGGTGGATCAAGAAGGAAAGATAGCGTTGTTAAGAGGATAAGGGATAAACTTGAGAAGAGTGGTGTTGCAGTTGCAGGTAGAACCGAAAATGGAGTGGATGGAAGAAAGAACGGTAAAGGGAAGGAGAATAGGGACGAGCAGCGGCAGCAGCAGCAGGACTCAAAGGGGGGTTCCATCAATGTAGGGGAATTCATTGAAAAGAAGAGCGGGAGCGTCGAGCTGAAGGGAAGAAGGGAGCTGACAACTCCTGTCTTGGACGTGGGATTGGCAGATATGGTGAGTGTGTAGATTCATTTCTTAGCCCTCGGTCTTCTCCGCTTCTGGTAGTATCCCCGACCGAGAGATGCTATCGACAACTTCCCATCATTTGTCATTTGCCAGCCAAGCTGACCACCTTTTTTTTCCACGTTCACTCTTTTTTTGATTCACTGATGACTGATCTTGGTGCTCACTTCATTTCATTCTTTCTTGCTGGGACAGCTTCGGGCGCAGCTTCCCGCGCTTGATCGTCTTCCAAAGACGTGGAGTTTAGTATACTCGCTGGATCAGCATGGGATATCGCTGAACACCCTGTATACGAGATGCGAGGCTCACACCCAGGCAAGGGAGCAGGCATTGGCTCGTGCGGGGTTAGCAGGCGCAAGAGCGGGTGCTGCTACTACCGGTCGAAAAGGTGTGCTTCTTGTTATGAAGGACTCTGGAGATGCCGTGTTCGGTGTGTGGGTTGGAGGGGGCGTGAGGCAGAGTAAAGGGAAGGGATATTATGGGAGTGGAGAGAGGTGTGTCTGATGTTCTCAAATTGGCGAAGGGCTAAATGTTGACGCGGTGATCAGTTTCCTATGGAAATACAGCAAGGGAACACTGAAAGTGTTCAGATGGTCGGGGAAAAACGAATATGTGGCCCTGTGTGAATCCGACTTCATTTCTTTTGGAGGCGGGTGAGCCTTCTTTTTGGCACAACTCTTGTTTACCAAGATACTAACGTGCATCTGCGCCTGGCAATTTTTTTTTAGTGATGGGAAGTATGGATTATACTTGGACGACACTCTCTTTGACGGATCATCTGCTTCGTGTCCTACCTTTGATAACGAGCCGCTTTGCTCACCCGGACCTAATAAAGCTGGCACCATCTCGTTCGAATGCGTCGGTTTGGAAGTATGGGGTATCGGGCCATGACCAAGGATGATATAATCCCTTGTGGAGTGCAAAAAAAAATTATTGTTGGCTCGAGAAACCGCAAGTAGGAGTTATTAAAACCTTGCTGGCATATCTCTTCTGCTTTGTTTTCCTCCGCTCATTTTTGATTACCAATTAGTCAAGTTGTATGGATTATTCGGGTTTTTGTTTGTTAGCTCTTCAGTTGTATGTCTGGTGTACCAACTAATCGTATGTTCCTGTTCTGTATCAGTATAGTGGTAGTAGGAAAGTTTCTCAATGTAATTGCTTGTGATCGATGTCAAAGCTGTTTTTTTTTTTTTACACATTTGTCCACAAGCCAAATGCAAATATGCGCATGTATAATTTCATGGAATGCACTGCAAAATGACGTTACCACCTGTTGAGAGGGAGCTTATCGAGCTGATTGTTGGAATGGAGAGCGGAGGAATAAAATCAAGGACCAAAAGCATAAATGACAGGCGGATAAGTGTAAAGTGGGATTGATTCTCACGGCGGAGCGTGTGTGGACATGTCCATGTGGTCGAGCTCAGGGCATCTCGTGTGTGACGTTGAGAGATCGGGCCTGGTTTAGACTTGAATAGGGTGAAGTGCCAGAGTGTGGGGTAGTTTAATCCCGCAGGTGAATTCATTTTTCGCGAATTATGAAGGGGGAGGGCAGAATAGCTGTTGATCGAGAACTCTAATTACAGTGCCTTGCATGTTGTTTGGTTGGCTGGTGTACTGTATCTGTATCTGTCTCATTTGATAGGGCAGAGAAGTGAGAAAGATTTGTGATGGCCACAAGAGGTCCGAACACAGGCTGGTTGGTACTCGCAATGCCCGGCAAACCCGAAAGCTTACTATCATTGGCAAGAGAGAGAGAAAAAAATAGTATAAGAATTAGAATTATGGTGGACTGACTGTATTGAGAGTAGAGAACGTCAGGTAATGTCGCTTGTACATGCGAAAACCTGGTCTGTTGACGGAGTACAAGCACAGTTGAGTTCATTGACCAGGGACATTGTGCTCAGGTACTGGTAAAAAGGTTCATCGAAGCATTGCACCATGGGAATTAGAGATCCACTCGATGGTCAGGAGAGGGTGTGTTAAAAAATAGCGCTTCTGTTCCTGAGGTAAACTGTACCTGCTGTGTTATTCGACGGAAAAAAATGGTCCTGCTTATCTCCTTTTCAAGGCTGGGAATTCAATGCGCTGTATTGAATCATGAAATATCACCAATCAACCATAGCGGCTATCGTGGTTGGTTCGCTACTTCCCGTGATGAACACCGCCATACAGTATGTCTAATAGAAAGACTACACTCACCGTCAGCCGTTTTTGGGTGCAAAGATGAGGTTGAGGTTGGTGGTCACTCACTTTTTTGAAAATGGTGATATGTCTAGGAAGCACTTCGTGGTTGCGCTGTTGAATATGTGGTTGAACCATTGGCAGAAACTGTTGAATATTTAACGGAGTCGTCTAGGATCTCACGCTTTGCTGATAAGTGACTTGCTATATCACTAACTAATAGTAAATCAATAGGGAGTCCAGCCCAAATTAATGGCGTTCGACACTTGGACAACTGATGGCGCTTTTGCTTTTGCTGATAAACTTGTTCCACTAGCATCATTTCTACCCAGGAAAAAAATGATGCAAGCGTTTCCTAGGCATTGTAAGGATTACAGAGACACTCTCCAAGTGTTGCACAGTATAGGTGGGTAGAGGTATGGAGTTCATTGCAGTGTTGATAAGTCGGTATACCATAACAAGTCGACTCAGAGGTCAATGTATGCGGTCAGCAACTTGAAGAGAAGTATATTGAGTCACGTGCGATTTGTGGCAGTGTCAGGTTTATTTGCCACACGCTTTCTGAAGAACCATTATCTCATCATCTACACTGCCTATCTAATGCTTCTATCTAACTTATTCCAATGACCGTCGTACATTGAGTGCTTCTAAGAAGGATATAAGCACCGTGACCTCACGGGATGTGTCGTTAATATTATTCGACCTCAAGATGTGCGAGAGGGAGCGCTGCGGTGCACAAGCAGTGATGCAAAAATCTTTTGGTATACTCACGCTGTCCACGGGTCCCATCTTGAGATCCAAGTCCAGACGTATTGACGGACAAGTCACCGAATGCCGTGGCCTATGAATGTGCTGATCAAAAGTCTAGACGTGCACGTACCCCCTTCCCCTTTATATCCAGACGGATCTGTCAATCTGTAATGCATTCGGGGATACAATGTAGGCTTCCTGGTTAATGGAACCAGTGCCCAGCAAGCGTTATAAAGCTCCGAAGGATTGATCCTTTGTAAGTCACATCCGGCTCAGCTTCCCCCTACATATCTTTTGTGCGAGTCGCTCTCCCCAATACTTTGAAAATGGATCCGCAACCTGCGCATAAGATCAAATTGGACGATACGTTTGGTACTATGTTCCCTCATCACCTTATCTTGCAGACTTCTCATCTGTCGTTCTTGATAGGTGCTGCTCTCATTGGGGCCATCGTTTCAGCCATGTCAGTGATACCTGATACACTCGCCTGCTTATATTAATACTGTAAAATAGGATGTATGGGATAACGAACCTACAAGTATCTATTCATTCGTCTCGTCTTAGGAATACATCAACTGAATGCCAACATTGAAGACGTACTTTTACTACATGACGTATCCGAAGGACTCACTGCAGAATAAATTACTGGTACATTTATCTCGATAGGTGGTACCTCTCTGTCTCACGCTTAACTCTGCAGGTATGTGCTGTATGGTGAGCCGAAGCCCTTGAATACTCGTCGCATGTGCTGAGTGCCGTTAGGGTGCTTGATACTCTGCAGATGGCACTAGGTATGGAATTCAATAAGCTGGATATTCCTTTAATCGAATTTCTTCCCCAGTATCTCTCTCGATATACCACTACTTGGTTAGCATAGTAGCTTTCATGATGTTTCTTGTGACTCAGTCTTCTAGGTGACAAATTATTCAAATCCAGCTGCTCTAGCGATTGGTCATTGGTAAGTTGTCTAAATTCAAACGAACGAGCCAATTGTTCAGTAATGTTTCTAGGTCTCTATTTGTGCGTCTACATTCAAGCTGTGTTGCGAAAATGATGCTGAACCTAATCTAGGCCTCTATAGCAGTCAACGTGAGTTGTTTGAAGTCCAAAGTGAATACTCCAAATAACCCTTTCTTAGGTCACAATAGCTGTTATCTCTCAATGGTGCGTATCACCCTAATTAACAGCGCCTTTGAGTCACTAAAATTGTTCGTAAAGTTATTTTACAGTCCGCATTTACCGATGTACGGTGCAAACTACTTGACACCAACTGTATGGATTGACTTCTTTGTAGTGTGTAGCGAACGATGGCGGTTGTGGGTGACAACGTTCATCGTGAGTGATCAAGAGTGCCAAGCTGTGTTTATTCCTGAAAGTGAATCAGGCCCTTGTCGTCATCGCTCATTTTGCCCTTGGTATTGGTACGTGATTTCCAATACTCTGTGTATATATCGTGCTTAACTACAGTACAATCACAGAGACGGTTGTCTTCATGTACGCCACCAAATCAAATGCGCTGTATACACAAATTCACAAGTTCATAGGTTCATAAAGAAAGAATTTATCAAACTTGCTGATATTACTGTAAGCGGCTGATATTGTAACCTCCGTATGACGTATTCTTAGTGGTACTAGCTCGTGGCCGCCATGCCCTTTGCTCTATTCGCGGTGCTGTCTGATATCTTTGTCGCGGTGGCGCTCTGTATATTACTTCATGGTAGCAGAACCGGTATGCGAAGGTATGGCTGATACGACGAAATCGAGCGTTTCTTGATTGATTCCTACTTCAGTACGAACGCATTGATCTCTACATTGATCATATATGCGATCAATCGCTGCTTGCTAACTTCGTGTGTTGATCTTATTTACCCAACATTGTGATTCTCATATGTTGCTCTAGAGTTGTTGCTATCGTTGAAGTCATTGTGGTAAGCCTACTTTCACTCTGCCGCTGACTTTGCTTTGAGCTTGGCTATCAGTTTGCAGCAGCACCGAAGTCACTGTGGTTTGTTGGTATCGACTTTGTAATCGGGAAATGTAAGTATAGTTTGTTCAATTATTTGTATCTGTTCTCTGATCCACCCTCAGTATATGCCAATAGTCTACTCGCCACTCTCAACAGCCGCAATGCTGTTCGTGATGCGAATACAAGTTCCATCAATACTGTGAAATTCTCATCGATGAGAAGCAGTGATCCCTCAGTGGGGATCTCGGTAAGTTGTGTTCTTCTTAGGTTGCGCAATGGAGACGTTCTAACGTGATGTGTCAGGCTGCTGAATCTGTGAAAACGTCTGATGATTCGTCGTACATTAGATTTGACTAACATTTATCTATAAGGGACATGTTGTTCACCTGCAGTCGGAACCATATGGCTCTAGGGATCAGGCTGTGTCTGGCAGCAAGCGCAAGGTGGTTGTCCCTTCATCGCTTACCAGAATGACTGACTCGGATTATTGATTACAGTATCATTTCTGATATACTGTATGACCTTACTGCTATACGACCGTAACGAAGATTATGTAGTGAAGTAACTTATTATACACGGACAAAGTACTAAAACAATAAACGATGTATATAAAAACGAGCAATATGATACTTTACAAAGTTGCGCATCATTTTTCATCCATGGACGGCATGTTTCTAACAACCGCGCAAGGCACGTATAGTCTGCTCTCCCAGAATAGGAGCTAGAAGTTCCTCGAGCAGAAGCACAATGTTCAGGTTTCCTCCAATGCTTCTGCATGTTGTCATTGCATTGATATCTCCCCGAAGTGCCTGCTATTCTTCAGAGCACCGCTTGAGAACACTCACAATCCATGTTACCCGATAATGAGACAGATTTGAAAGATCAGTATATTTGGTTCTGGAGCACTGTGCCGTGCGACTGTGGAATCAATATAGATAGCACATTGTGGTATGTGCGTCCCACAGTAAGTTTGTCTTCAGCCGATGATCATTTATATTTTTGGCTTATCATGAAGCGGGGTGAAAGGGTGTGTAGAGAACTTGATCACAGCAGCAGATTGCACATTAGCTGGTTAGTCGATATGGTGTATCCATTACAAGTATAGTTGATGAAGCGGAGAAGGAGCGGGAAGGCATCATGAGGGCCCTCAGAAGCAAACTTTGGTCCGAATATGCTTGGAATGCCCGACAAGCCCGAGAGATGATTGTTTTATCTTCAGCAAATGGGTTAAACGTTATGATGAATTGATATGATGACGCCATACAATGCTGTGGGGGACATGCATAACTTAGTCAGTCAATGCGCCACAGCTACATGTATACAATTGATCAGAGTTCTGTACTCATGTATAGCAAGAAATTGAAAGATCATCAAAGCATTGCTCCAAGCGAGGTGAGAAGTGAATCATTATCAGGAAAACTTGTGCTTTGAAAAGAGCGCTCCTGTTCTGGAGTTCCTGTGGGGAATCTGTCTGGGTTGCGTTGTTACAGGGACGTGCTCCATCGAAATGGAGATAACAGCACCGTGACAGGGAAGGCTGAGTTTGGCCTTGTTTGATACCAACCTTGGCCGAGACTGGCCGCCGAGGTTTGGGCGTACGACTAGTACTGCTCCGCCAAGGCTGGGCACTACTCGTAAACGGAAGCCCGTTCTATTTGTTTTGACCAGGAAATATCAATCAATCACGTTGCCCTAGTTATCATGATGAGCTTGCTACTCTACATGATCCGTGACTCGGATAAACATCGCTAGATGCCCAAGAGGAATCCGCACATATTGTCAGTTTTTATTTGAGTGCATAAATGAGTTGATCCATTGAGCTGAACCCGGGGGCTTATTGCCCAACTGCAGCACAGCAAAACACCGCAGAGATTCGGAGCCTAGACACTTGAAAACATCAACAGTGGCTTATCTCCCTTTTTCTCGATGAAATGCCACGCTTACAATGCATTATAACAGTAGAAATGACATCCTCTGAGAGTACGGCACAAGTTATAGCTGGTTTGTTATAGTTCGGGAGAAAAATAAAGAGAGAAAAATCTCAGGTTGCCAACATGTGTAACTTGCAGGGCTTTTCAAGTGCCATTATCATAATGATATGCACTGGCAACATGATACTTTTGATCCAGCACATCATGATGACCTGCTCTGAAGAGCTCACTTTGTATGTGTCACTCTTCTCAATCAATTAGCAAGGGGATTGCCTTACACAGTGCACAATGGCAATGTGGAAGTGTTTTAGTTATACTAATGGTGTCCCTGGGTTATGTTGAGAGTGTTGAGAAGACTGGCTCCCAGTGGGAGTTGCCCAGTCTGGATGTTATGATTCTTTCCTACTTCCTTTTCTCTTCCTTTCCTCTTATCTTTCATTTTCCCCTCATCCATTATTAATGCCTGTTTAGATGCGCACTTGTATTAGCGCCTGTCTAAGCGCGCGCTTCGAGTTATCCTATCTTATCAATTTCAGTCACCTTGGACAACCTCCGAGAAGTCATCAGTTCAAATCCCCCTTTTGTCATTTACTTTACCTTTTACTTCAACCCGTTGTTTGTTATTATTAGTTCTTTAGCTCTTTGATAGTTACTCTCTCTAGGGTACTATATGAAAACTCAATACAACTTATCTTCCTCTTCTCTCATTCCTGGAGTGACGCTTGAGGGAGTTCGGATTGTGGTAGAGGATATTCTAGTGAGCTTCTAACATTATCAAAGAGCTATCTTCTCTCACCCGTCCCCGAACGTCTTTCGAGACCCATTCTAACTACCATGTCCAAAAGCGCACTTGTGCTTCCCCCCACCCACCTTTCATTCGTAGTCTTGGAGAGTGCCCTACATCCGTAGCACTCCACACACTGATAAGCCTAGTCACAGGCCCCATCGAGCGCAGCCTAATCACAGGCTCTTCGACCTTTCGTGCCCCGCGTGCCCTTCGACCCCCTCACAGTTGCTGTTGGAGATAGAACAGAACTGTTCATGGAGTAAGAAGGATCTTGACTAGGCGTACCCTCATGTTGGTACCCTCCTCGAGAGAAAATCGCTTGCTCGTCGCCCTGCACACCATTGACTGCAGATTTTCCCCTATCTTCCCCCATCTCATTACCTAAGAGGCAGACCAGAGTTGCGTGCTCGCCTCGAGGTTCTACTGGTCCTTTAAAACCCTTATCATCCTCATCAGCTCCCCATCTCTCGTCTTACAACAATGGATCCCCTCGGCTATGCACTTTTACCGTTTTATTATCTCTTCAGAATCCTCTTCCTTCCCCTACGCATGATGGTCGGCAGAGGTACTGGTGGTACCTCTGAACCCAGTTGGACACTCGAGTGTAAGGGACATCTATCTCAGTGCTCAGGCAGTAAGCCGAAGACCAAGTATAGGACTCTCGAGGGAAGTGGCAATGGCAAGGTGACCACCGCTTAGATAAGATAAAGATAT
>KZ302049.1:0-88126 GCA_002554575.1 Amanita thiersii Skay4041 | reverse complement strand
CAGAGTAAGCCCGAAGCAATAGTCAGTGATGTTGACTACAGATGAAACACTGTCCTCAGAGGCAGTAAAAGTGAGTATTCACAAAAGGATAAACAAGAGTAAACAAAAGGACGTCGAAACGTCGAAGATAGGGGTTGGGAGCGCTTAGGGGTTGAACCTTGAGCGCTGAAGGCTGGAGGGCGTAACACCCTCCTCCTGGGGTTGACAATAATGAAATTATCTTCTCCATTCCATTCCCATTGATCAGGACCAAACTATAAGAGTGTAAAAATGCTCAGGCCTTTAATGACCTATTCAAGATACAAAGGGGAACCAGGTGAAAATTTCAAGAGATGTTGGAGGAAGCAAAAAAGACAAAGTGGCAAAACCAGGGTATTGGAATTGGAGGAGGACAGTAGAAGTGTCAACATTTTGTACTGTAATTGTAGTCTTTTATTGAAGTGATAGTTCAACTCAGATAGATTCCTTTTCTCTCTTTGTTAGACACACTAGTTTGATGAGCCCCATCGCCAAAGTCTCCCACCTTGTGCTTGGCAGGTTCCCTTCCCCAGGTGTTTCCCCTATTGCAGATGCCATTCGTGTCCGTCGTGGCAAACGTGGCCTCACCCCGCTTGATGGTAACCTCCTGCATGTTCCCCCCATCGCAGAAGGGTGGAACTCGCTCCTCGGTGCAATCAGGACCAAAGGCGCACTTCCAGGCGATGTGCGGGAGCTCATGGTGCATTGTTTCCCCCAACCCTAAGTCGTTGATTAACGAGGACTGACTGAGCTGTCAAAAAGATCCTTCGCGTCGCTGCGATCAACAGCGCAGCGTTCGAATGGATTCACCACGAACCCGTTGGGCGCTCCCATGGCCTCACCACCGCGCAACTCTATATCATCCGAGACACCACCACGCCCCTCCCGCCCGCTAAAGGCGTTCTCAACGCGCTCCAGACCTCTGCGCTGCGCTTCGCTGACGCCAGCACGCGTACTGTCAAAGTGCCCCCCGAGATCACCTCCGATCTTCAACGAGATCTCCTTGATTGGGTCCATACTACTAACAGACAGGCCAATGATACCCCCACGGATGGCGCATCTGAGAAAGATAAGATGCAGGATTTATTTGTAGAGGCCGCAGCTGTCGTCGCAGCATACAATATGGTCTCGCGATTCCTCATATCAACAGACGTTGCTGGACTATCAGACGACGAGGTCCCCTGGCCCGTCGAACGCAAAGAGGTAACGCATACATCATCTCTAACAAATTATACCCATCTCACCTCCCTCCTTGCCTACAGCACTTCATTCCTATCCCATCCACCGACACGCCAACCGAGTCCTCACACACAATCCACGCCCTCACCTTCACCTCGTCCCCCACCGCCTCATGGATCGTCTTCGCCAACTCCCTTCTCACCGACCTCTCCATGTGGGGACTCATCATCCCCTACCTCATCCCCACTTACAACATCCTCCTTCACTCCCAACGCGGCCACGGTCGTTCCACCGTCCCACACACCGAAAATACCACCATCCCACTCCTTGCACACGATATCGCACACCTCATCCACGCTCTCCGCATCCCCACTCCCATTCACGCCCTCATCGGTGTCTCTCAAGGCGGCGCAGCAGCCCTCGCCTTCTCCGCCCTCTCTACCTTCTTCCCCAACTCCCTTCCCACCCCGACACCCACTGTCAAATCCATTATCGCGTGCGACACCTCTGCAGTGACACCAGCAGGGAACACCTCCGCCTGGGAACAACGCGCCTCTCTCGTCTTTGGTACCCCCATTTCCTTCTGTTCTCCTGACAGCAGCATCTCTGCTGCGCACGATGACCACGCCGACCACGGGGGCATGGCCTCACTAGCAACTATCACCGTCCCGCGGTGGTTCCCCCCTGGCTCTCCCCTCAATGTCGCATCTAATCCCAAGTCCAATACGGAACATCAGCCAGAACGCAGAGCGTTCATCACCTCTCTCATCGAAAACACGCCCCCGCGTGGGTTCCTAGCGGGTGCCAAGGCATTAGCGGGATACGATCTTATCAACGCACAGGGTACCCCCAAGAACGGGAGCATCTTTGGTGCCTCCGAAATCCGGGACGATGAAACACAGCAGCCGCTCAAGGTATTGCTCCTAGCTGGGTCTTTGGACGGTGCAGGGCGTGTAGGAGACGGGTTGGAAGCGTTATCAAAGCGGTGGAATGGTGAGGAGGGAACGAATAAGAAGAAAGTGGAGGTGCAGTATGCTAGGGTTGAAGGTGCTGGACATTTACCGATGGTGGACCGGCCTGAACAGTGGTGGGATGTTGTGGGACCGTTCTTGGCCAAGGTGTGAGCTGGCAGTTTTCGGATACAAAGAGGGTCATGCTGTAGGTGTATTGCTATGGATATGAGGTACAGTGCTTCAATGCTATGTACAGTACAGTACTGTAAAAAGGTGTTCCAACTATATTATGATATTGGTGCATATTCATCACTAGTAGTCGCCATCTTGACCCTGTTGGTGAACAATTTCAGTGAGGACATGTTACTTGTTGGCTGTTGGCAGCTAAAGTTCTTGATGTACTCCGGAATCACGAAAATAAAATACCACTGTTCCCTTGGTGGTAATGGATCCAGTCGCTCTAGGAAACTTTCGAGTTTGCTGTTGATGTCGTGCTTCTCGCTTACTGTATATTGCAGGAGATACAAGCAATCTTGGAGAATAAAGAAAGCATCGATACCAACTTGGTTCGCGCTCTGAGGTTGGTAATAAACTTTCTCTATCACCTTGATTTTGGGTTCCTCTACGTAAATCTTGGTATCTTGGGGGTCACGTCAATCCTAAGGTCATGTAACCCTTGTTGAATAGCATTTTGTCGAGATGCCAGAAGATTTGGTTGGTCATCATAGTTTGCAAACATGGCATGATATCGGCTAGTGTGCTTAAACATTGGTTGACCATGAAAATGAATTTGCGAGCGGTTCCTTCGGTGCATATGTGCTTCAAAGACAATACCTATCATCGGTCCACCATAAGGAAATTTTGTCAATTGGTGCCACAAATGTAGAGTCTCCTTTTCATCCTGCTGCTGGAGACACTGGATAATGAGGCTGCCAACAGTTCTTGAGAGTGGTCGGATTGACCTTTCAGATGAGACCTCTATTCCTTCTCGCTGAAGAAACCATATCTTATGATATTCGGTGTGATGAGAACTCGAGGCAGTGAGGAGGTATTCTGCCTCAAAGATATTTAAAAGATTGCTTCTTTCTTCAACCATTTTTCGGATTGCACCAAAGCGATGGAATTCAAGATCTTTGACATCACTGCTAGTGTAATCCAAGCAGATCCGTGCAGTAGGTCCAATTTCATGGTATTTTCTTTTTACCGGTGATAGGTCTCTCTTTGGATAACGATGGTGGTATCTGTGGAGATTAATCTAAATCCTTGATATAGTGATATGAATACATACATATACTCAACCTCATCCCAGGTCCATGGATTCATGATGGCAACATGTGGTTGCCAAGATTGACGGAGCTTAGACCACCGGGTTTCATCAGGAGAGATTGTTCATAGAGAGTGGAATACCGTGAGGTGCAACTGCTGCATCGATAAAGCACCAGAAGACCTCATTACTTGATTCATAAAAGCGAGAATATTCAGTGGCTTTCTTATCATCCTTAAAGACTCCTTCATTGGTAAAACGATAATAGTAGCGGTGTTGATACAGTAGAGTGGGAGATGCCTCTCCCAGTCGACGGCGGATGGCATAATTAATCCACACTGACTTCCCTTAGTAGATAATGAACACAAAGCATAAGAGCTCACGATGTTTCCTTACCTATTCCAGGCTGTCCTGTAACAACAACGACCAGTTGGTTTGTTGATTCATGTCTTTTCTCATAGCATTCTTGAATATAATCATACATTCTTATATATTCAGCACGGATCAAAAATGACTTCCGATTTTTATTTGGTGCCGGAGGCCAGTCAAATATGGGAAGTCCAGGGAGCAGGTCACCAGGTAAGCATGTGGTAAAGTAGTTTGCATTGTACCCAGCAAAGTTGAATTCTGTTGCATCGGATTCCTCTGATGTTTGAGGCAACTGCACTGCTTCAGCTGGAAGAGGACGCCCCCAGCTGGATTTCCAGAGTGCGACAAATGGATCTGTGAAAGAGGTCCATCAGTAGACTGCGTGCAGCACCCATCTCAGGGGCAAACCATTGGGGTCTAAACAAGCAAATTGAGTGAATGCAGAAAATAAGGTGAAATAACATACCAGTCAAGATGTTCGGGCTTGATGTCTCTGCAAAAGATGTCAGGATTGGATGTTTTGCACTTCAACGATGCTCCTCACTGATTATCCTTGTAACCAAATGTATCTTAAATGAGTCCTGATCCTTGATGCCGTTAGGAAAGTAATGGCAAACCAGTTCCAGGTTCTCGATTTTTTTTAACCCCTTACCAAGAGATAACGCAGCAATTCTCGGGTCTTCATTGGAATACTGTGGTAGATCAATGTATGTTTCGAGTACCCAAACTTTGATGTAATAAAGATTGACATTTTCATATGCTGGGGAGCTTTTTTGAATCGCATGACGCAAATCACCAAGTGTCCAGCTGGCATGCACTCGTAGATCAATCACATCTTCTCTTCGCAGGCGAGTATCAAGAGGTAAGCAGAACAGGTGGAGACCAAAATCAGCCATCATGGTGTTGCGGACGAAGGCGGCGTATGAGGAGATGTTCGTCTCAGTGAGGTCAAATATGCTCAAGGACAAATAGACCACCGAGCACATACCAGCCAGTTAACGCAGCAGTGCCCTACTTCCCACCACACTAAACTGGGTCAGGTGTGCCAGGGATCTTCAACTCATCCGAGACGCCCGCGAGTGAGTATGGGGTGTACAACTGGTGCAGTATGCCGCATGTACTAAGTGAGCAGGATTTTTCCTTTTCGTGGATCAGTTTCTACTACCCCGCTGAAAGAAGTTCTTCTAGCGCGCGACATCACAAGCATACACCTTGCGCGTCAAATACGTTCTTCAAAGAGAACATAGAATGGGACTGTGTGCTATCGTACGGTATGTCCTTGCAATTCACTTTTTTAGATCCATGGTTTATTTAGAATGTCATACTTACAGATATTGATGTTGTTGGCATGAGACGAAGCAGGTGGCGTCGAGAGGTACGTTCAACACCTCCCCAAACACACCCTATGCATGAACCACTGGCAACAGTGGCAAACCTACACCCATTCTCAGCTCAGCAAACACTATAGGGCCAGGGTAAGTCAACAGCACGTAGATTCTTTCACCTCCAGTCATAACATCCACTGCAATTCAACGCTACCAGCCGTCAAAATCCTCAAATCACCACCCAAGGCGAACATGGGAGGGGCCTTCACCATGTCTATTTCCCCCGGCTTAATCTCAATCCGTCTATGTATTTTAGAAATGGAATACTGCGTCTATCCTCCCCTGGTATAACCCCGCCATCCAAAATACACTTCCAAAAAGAATACATCCACCGAAAGAAAGGGGTATTATTATTATTGCCCCTTCTTATTTTTCAAATCTCGACGTACGTTCACTGAGGCCTTGATTTCTTCGCCCTAGCTCTGTCACACATACCTAGCGTTCTGGGAGGAGCAGAGGCAGGGCTTCCAAGAGAGGTTGTACACCCTTGTACACCCTCACCTCTTCCCCCATGTGGGGACTCATCATCCCCTACCTTACCCCAACTTACGCCACTCTCCTGTTCTCCCAACGCAGCCATGGCCGCTCCACCGTCCCACACACTGAAAAAACCACCATCCCACTCCTTCGCACACGACATTGCGCACCTCGTCCATTCTCTCCACATCCTCACGCCCTTCTATGCCCTCATCGGTGTCTCCCAAGGCGGCGCAGCAGCCCTCGCCTTCTCCGCCCTCTCTTCCTTCTTCCCAAACTCCTTCCCCACCACCAAATCCATCATCGCATCTGACACTTCTGCAGTGAGGCCAGCAGGGAACGCTTCCGCCTGGGAACAACGCGCCTCTCTTGTCTTTATTGTCTTTGGTACTCCCATTTCCTTCCGTCCTTCTGGCAGCAGTATCTCTACTATACACGACGACCACGCCAACCACGATGGGGTCTGCCTGTGGCTTCACTAGCAGTTATCACCGTCTCCCTCTGTGGTTCCTGCCCGGCTGTGGCCCCTCGACGTTTCCCCCCCCTACCGCATCTATTCCCAAGTCCAATATGGAACACCATCCAGAACGCAGAACATTCATCACCTCTCTCATCGAAAATACACACCCCGCGCTGGTTCCTAGCGGGGTGTGATAAGGCATTAGCGGGATACGATCTTATCAACGCACAGGGTACCCCCAAGAAAAGGGAGCATCTTCTTTTGTAGTGGTAGTGGTGGTGGTGGTGGTGTCCCCGAAAATCCAGGACAATGAAACGCAGCAGCCCACTCAAGGTACTGCTCCTAGCTGGGTCTTTGGACGGTACGGGGCCGTGTAGGGGACGGGTTGGAAGCGGTGTCGGAGTTGTGGAATGTTGAGGAAGGAACGAGGTGCAGTATGCTAAAGGTTGAAGGTACTGGACAATTTACCGATGGTAGACCGGCCTGAACAGTGGTGGGATGTTGTGGGACCGTTTTTGGCCAAGGCCCGGGTGTGAGTTGAAGGAAGGCATTTGAGTCATTTGGTCTATGAAAAAGCAATATGTACTTCATATGTCAAAACTGTAGTTGGATTCCAAGTGTATTCCCAAACCAAATGTGTACTATCAAGACTTGACTATTGCATACAAATCAAGAGAAAAAAAAAAGGCAACATAGACAAAAAACAAGAACAAATTGACCCCCCGCCCCGCTTGCGACTGTAGTGCGATGTATACTGTATGCTGTATGTGTTACGTATTGCTGCTGTATATATGATTCAAGAATTTTGTTTATGACCTTGTCCAGAACCCAAGACGAATACCGAGAAGACGTGTGCACGGACATAAGAGAAGAAAAGAACGGGGGGGGGGGGAAAGGAAAGCGATCTACGAGAAAAGCGTTGCTGGCTTCAACCTCGTCGTCGACATGATCCTCTCAATCTCTAGTTGCACCCTCATCCTCGACGACTTGCCCTCGGGAGTCTGTCCACCAATATACAGTGGCTCATTTGCACCGTTGGTCCCGAATCCTTCCGTGACACCTTGGTATACCAGCCCTAGCATCTTAATCCATTGCAGGCCCCACATGTCTCTCGCATCTGTACCCATCACGTCCAGCGCAGCTGCGTCACAAAAAAGGGGAAGGGAAAAGAAAGCACGTCAGCTACCACCCAAAAAGAAAATCACTCATAGACGAAAAACACATACTATGAATCAAAAACGGAGCCACCGGACTCTCTAATAGACTTCTATACTGCCCACCAACGATCCTCGCAAACCACACCCAATACCTCAATGACTGGAACATCGGTCCCAATGGCTTCGTCAGCGGCTTCACCTTGAGTACAGAAAAATACACCCTCATAATCCCCGCCACTCTCGAGCAATACTCGCTCGTAGACTCGATATCCTCGCCATTAGCACTCTTGCGGTACCCCATCACCTTCCTGCGCTCGTCATCGCTTCCCCAGCGTCGCCCGTCAAAATCCTGGGGAGGAACAACAATCGGGATTGCCCACCCGCCAATGCGTTGTACTAATTTCGCGTAAAAGATGTCAGCGAAGCCAACCAGTGACTCAATGAGACCAAATGTGACTTGAGAGAGCGGATCAGCAGTGCGGGGTTCAGCTGTCACTTCCGTTTCGGCTTGCATAAGAATGGCCTTGGCGAGTGAGGAGAGGAGAGTAGCATAGAGTCTTGGGTCGCGGGGAGGTGCATTTGGGGGAGCACAGATTTGGACGAGTTGAGTGGTCTGGACGTGTAGAGATGAATACGAAGCAATACGATGGTAAACAAGGATACTCACAATACGGCGAATAGCTTCAGAGTCATTAGTCAATTGACCAATCTTGGGCGTGATCTGTCTACGAAGACTATTCCATTCAGACTTGAGAGCCTTGTTGGCTTTAACGACTTTGATGCATTCGTTTTTCAATTTCTATAAAAACAAATAAATTGCAACCAATATTGGAAACAGGGACATCACTTACATGAAGCATAGCCCGAGTGTTTTGCCAATCCTCATCAGCTGTCGAGAGTCCCATGATCTGCCTTTGATCCTTCTCGGTTTTGAGTCTCTCCAGCCTTGTCCTCTCCTCCTCTTCTTGCCTCTGCTTCGCCTCTGCCTCCTCCCTCTCCTGCTGCTCCTTCTTCCTCCTCGCTTCTTCTTCCTCCTTCTTTTTCCTTTCAGCCTCCATCTTCCTCCTCTCCTCTTCCAGCCTTCGCCTCTGCTCCTCCTCTGCTTTGATCCTCTTCTCCTCCTCGAGCTTCCTCTTGAACTTGTCTTCCTCCAGCTTGATCACCCCCTCTATCCGTTCCCAGAGCATACGATCACGGGCCTTCCATGCCTCTCTCAGCTTTTGCTCTTCACTCTGTCTCTGGAGCCGGAGTGCATTCAAGTGGTTTTGGACCTCTGCAATCTGCTGCGCATGCAGAACATCCTGTTGTTCGCGCTCTTGAGCTCGTGCCCTATCTTGCTCGTCATGCCATTGACTCTCAGACTCGGTCAATGTCTTGCGTGCAGTACGCTATTCATTCCGTTACTCAATATATACACCCGAGTTTACAGAAAGAAGCTAATGACGTACAAATGCATCTTTACGCGTTTGTTGCTCCCACTCTTCATAGGGGTCATGATGTCGCGTTCGGAGACGTATGGTGGCAACCGTGTCTTCTATATGACGCAGCTCTGCATCGGTGACAGAACGCCTGGATGGTCTCCTGTGAAAATGTGTAAGATATCCACAATATTGTGCGTTGAGAAAAACAACGGACTTTGCTGAACGCGTCGTTGAGAGTTCAGAGACACGTAAGTATGAGTTTTCGGACCCCGAGTCGGAGTCAGAATCAGCACTTTCGCTATCGACAAGGTCATAGTTGTCAGAATCCGACTCGGATTCAGAGTACAAGCCATAAGTTGAGCGTCGCCTTTGTTTCCTAGAATATCGAGTGAGTTGATTGAGAACATCAGACGATGAAAAGACAATGCACCCTCTAACAGGGGATGGTGAGAGAGAACGTGGCACTCCGAAACGCATGTGTTTTCGTAATTTGTCGTGAGGAAGATGATGGTAGGAAGTGAAGCCTGAGCGGGTCAGGCAAGTCAAGTCACATGGATCACGTCACAACCTTGTCACCACACACGTCGAGCGGTGATGTTGAGCTCGACGTTACCATCAACGCTGGAACATCATTGTTGCTCCATCTTGACATGTCCGGCAAATCTCAATGTAGTAGTATTCTACGTACCCACAGTCACTTTGGGAGTGTGTGCAGGGAAAGAACACCACGTTTTCTGATAACAAAGCCTCATCGCCATGAGCTGTCACCGCAGACAATCTTTCGGGAACAGTGCCCACGATGAGGATTGTATGTTCTCACAGGCCAATCTCAATGCGACCCTCTCAGGCGCTTCTTCTACTCGCACCATATACAGTACATCATTCTTTTCTGTGCTTCACGGCCTTCACGGTGTACCTGATGCAAGGGTCCCCCACCTTAGCTGCACAAAGCCTATATCCTACCAGTACCCACCACTATACAGTAGTACACGCCTCCCTTCCCCTCCAGCGCATCTTGATTCATTGATGAATTTGATACGAACAGTACCCCGAAGCCACCAAGTTGTATGAATTGGCCTCCACAGCTCTATAGAATCATCCCGTGATGGGTTAGACGCCCAGCAGCATAATTTCTGTGCACGGCCTATTACTTTTTCTGTGATATGCGCCAGGAGCCACCCTCCCCTCCTTCCTTCCCCTTTTGCTTCCTCCTCCTCCCCTTTCACCTCTTCCGCCCCCGGCCGTTCACGATTTATTTCCTTCGCTAAACAGACTGTCAGATGCTTGTCACCTTCGATGACGCCGACTCATCCCTCGAATACTCCGGTTACTGGAGCACAGCAGGCGACCCTCAATTCGACCACGCTGGCACGTCTCACTACACATCCGATCCAAACGCCCGCGTCACCCTCCGGTTCTACGGTACGCAACCACAACACCACACACACTTTCTTTCATTGTGCTAATCATACCATATCCCAACATTTCCAGGTACCGCAGTTGCCGTCTACGGTACAGTCGTCGCAGAAAGTCTCGGCGGACGACCCAAGACGAGATACACCCTCGACGGCAGTTTAGATGTACAAACCTACACCGCCGCTCCTTCCCAATCCACAGCCAAATATAATCAACAATTTTACCAATCTCCGCAACTAGACAACGGCACTCACGAGCTCATAGTCACGTCCCTTCTAGCAAATACGACCCTTTACATAGATTATCTCGTCGTTTCTTTATCACCCACACCACCCACGCCCCCCCTCCATGCCAGAGACTCGGATCCAATGAACTCATCCACCACATCCGACCAACAGCAAACTGGTGACACTTCCTCAAAACCCGTGCCCATAGGCGCAATAATCGGCGGCGTATTCGGCGGGATTGCCTTGATCCTTGTCATTATCATCATCATCTTGATAAGGGCCCCGCGAAGACGAGACAGTAGGGACCCACAGCAACACAGAAACAAGTCATCTACAAGACTGAGAACAGGGAGTCCCTCTCTCTGGGAACGTGAGTCAACCCTCCCCTCCCTCCCCCCACATTCAGGTCTTTCAATAAACTAACACTTTCAATCACGCTCTGAACGACCACACCAGGTCTCCTCCCAGGCAACCGATCACCCGTCGTCACCCCATTCGAACTAACTTCTCCCTCCGATCCCTCCCTCTACACTATGACCGTTCCTACCCTCGCTGGGACGTCCCACACAGCCGGCAGCGCCGGTGTCAGCGGTGTCGGTCAATCCGTGACCACATCCAGCAACTCTTCCTCTGGATCCCGCACCCTCAGGCAACAACAACAACAGCAGCAACAACCCTTCCTCCCTCACCACCGACAACACTCTAGTTCCTTCTCCAACTCCCACACCCACACCCGTTCGCAATCCCAACAGTACCTCGTCCAGCCACAGCCTCCATCAAAGGCCTCGGCAGCATCTGAGAGACGGAGACCCCGATGGGCCGACGCGGTGCAACAACAACAGCACCACCACCAACACCAACGTTCCACATCATCAACAACCGCGAATGCCCAGCAACAACAACAACAACAACAACAACAACAACAACAACCGTCGCATCAGAATCAGCAGAGGAGGGATCATCAGCAACACCGGCACAGGTCAACGTCACAACAAACACAGTGGTCGCAACAGTATTCCCAGGCGTATTCTCAGACCGGTCAGCAGCAGCAGCGGGGTAACGGGGGTGCGGGGAGGGGTGCAGGAACGATAGACCGGAACAACTCGATGACGTCTGGTGTGGTGTCGAATCCGGGATTGGTTCTGCCTATGGATGAGGAGGCGACATACACCGCTGCGGCGCCATCGACAGTCGACTGGGGCGATGTGTATGATACGATGCCCCCTGGGTACCGGTCGCCGCAGCGGCCATTGACGCCGAATAGGTGAGTTGAGGAAAAATGAACAACATAAGGACTGGACTTGGCTACTATCTCTTTCTTCTTCTTTGTGTACCATCTAACTCTCTCTGCTCTACGCTTTTACTCTCTGTGCATCTGGGTTGCATGCGACCCAACCCCAAGTTACATCAATTGGACTATACCATTGTTGTTGTTTCTTTTACTTTTCTCATTTCTCTACTTACGAACCGTTTTACCCCCGTCCCTCCCTCCCCCTCCTTCTCCTCTCTTTCCTTTTTACTCCACTTACATTTGCGAGCTACCTTTTTTTTTTCCACGCACGATTTACAACAACAACGATAACGTCCTTTTCTCTCATTCTCTCTTCTCTTGTTTTTTTTTTTCTATTCTAAATTATAATCATTCCATGTTTTTCAGCCTCTCTTCTTTTTTTTTCCCCTCCTCAAACGGATAATCAGATAAATGGTGAACCCTTTTATTTTTATTTCTCTTTCTATCTATCTTTCGGTTTCGGATGCTGGATAATTGGTGTTGGTGCAGAACAGGACCAATACATGGGACAGGGGTTCTAGCTATAGGGAAAACCTACCGTAACACTTCAGCCTGCATGCATCTCGCTACTGTACGCCTGCCGAAGAGCTATACAGTAATTACAGTATTTTACAGTACAGTACTTACCAGCAGCCGTGCGGGGTCTCATTACCTCCCAGGTTAACGAGTCCCTACCAGGGTTCGCGTCGTTTTTCTTCTTCGTCATTTCGGGACCACCACCACCACCACCAATTGTATTGTTGTTGTTTTTTTTGCTGTAATAATGTATATCACGGTCGGGTGTGTTCTGTCCCCCCCCCCCCCACCCCACTACAGTAGCTAGCTAGCTTCTTGACCAATTGGACCCCAAGCCTACCCGAGTCAATGTACTAGTACTATTCTCTACGTACATTACAGTAGTGTAGCAGGCTTACACATCATCCAAGCTAGTTATATATGTACCTGTCTATCCCTTCCTTTTTTTTTTTTTTTACCTTTGAATGGATGAATGGATGATACTTGCCAGTGGTGGACCTGAGGGTAATTAGTACTGGATACTATACTACACTTAGTCCTGTACTGTACAATACTGTATTCAATTACAATTTTTGTTTGATAAATCCCCGTTACACTTTAACCTGATCCGGACAACGAAATTTCCGAAAATAACATAAAGCATCATTTCAATTAATCAATACGGTCGGTAAACATAACAAACTGATTTTTTTTTTAAAAAATAAAATAAAAAAACAAGAAAAAGGGACGTCCTTGGCATCAATCCACACATACACTCTTTCGTACTCTCCTTTATGCCAAGGGTTCTGGTGCTACACCCAAGACACAATGCCAGAAAAACGAACGTTGTATCTCTTCTTGGCACATTCATTACAGTACACACCTCTGCCAGTTGGTTGCCTCCAGCGTCTTGTTCCCTTGCCAGTAAATCAAAAAAAAAAAAAAAACACGCCAAGTGAAGGGGACAGTCCTATTACAATAGCGCGAGTGGCCAAGTGAGTGGCGTCCATAGGTAATGGTGTCCAATAGGCGGGGCGAATTGGGGCGAGCGACTATCGTCGTCCCCAAGAAATGGTTGTTTTGGGTTCCCACCAGGTTTGTCTGGGCGCCGGGCGCCGAGCGCATGGGTGCACGCGATAGACAGATAGATAAATACATCCGTACAGCTGACGGGTGCAGTGCCATGCAGGTATGGGTATCTTCTATACGTTACCGTGACCACGTATATGCCCCAGTCCACATTACATACCGTAATTCATACCGTAATTGAAACATTCCTTTCATTTCACTATACACGCAAGCCCCTAGCGCATCCGGAATTTAGTATGGCCCATATCGGTACGTACATGTGTCACGGTGTGTGTGTGTGTACAATACACATGGTCCGTGGGAGGGGGGAACAAAGCCGAATAGAAGTCGAAGCCCAAGTCGAAGCTACGTAGTACAATACTAGTAGTACCAGTCCTGCTTCTCGATCAGTGTACCGTGACACTTCTGCGGGAAAAAAAAATGAATTGAAATGAATACTGTACCCCCACCTCTACGACAACACCTGAAGGATGATGCGACGATGATGGATGGGGTGTTGTTGTTGGGGATACGTACTGTACTGCCTCGTCTCTTCTCGGCACGGCGTGGCGCTTAAGGGGGGGGGCGTCATAGTCCACAGTGGCACACAAAATGAATGAAGTGGGTGCTACTGGGTGATAAGATCGACCATTTAACTTGCGCGGGGAGGGGAGGGGCGCGATTTCAAATACTGTACCGTGACGTACTGCTGTATCAAAAGAACATCGATCGTTCTTCCCGTTCAACTCCAATCTTGAGCTAGGGTCACTGGGGAGGGTGCCATGTAGCGTGTAATCACCAATTGATGACCCCAGTTCTCAAGTTCTGTGGGTGGGAGAAAAGAAAACTCTACGCCAACAGCAGGTTTATATAGTCAAAAGAAGAAAGGGAAAGCCACGGGCTGTGTGGGTTTCGGTGGGCACCAGGAATAAACGATGTCTGCAAGTCAAGTATTCGTTTGAAAATGGAAGACCTGGATGGAAAAAAAAAAAAAAGTGCCGGGATTAGTCGCAGTTTGAATAGTACCGCATGACGTTCACTGGTACTGGTACGAGCACGGACCTCACCGCCAATATAATGCATGGTAAGGCATGGCATAACCGCAGTAGTGTGCGGGTACGAGAAGAACGGAGTTTGTTCAATAATGAGCTCAAAATTAAAGACTGTGTTTTTTTTTTTTTAAAAAAAAGGACAAAGTTTAAGCTCAAACTTTCGATGCGATGCGTCAACTCTTGTCGCCTCGAGTTCGTTGCTGTCGTTGTCAAACTAGGATATGCAGCTACCAATACGGTGCTGTCGCGATCCTTCTGTTCCTTTTTACACTTTGAGAATGGAAGAAGAGAGCCGATCATTCATTCATTTCTGGGTGGTGTAGTTTATTGTGTGCTGGACCAATTAACACGTTTGTAGGCCTCCTTTGAGAATGAGTGAGCTTAGTTCGCATGGCTCACAAGGAGCGTGGTAAGAGATTTGAAAAGAAGTAGACGTACCATCTCACAGTGACATTTAATTGTTCCCATACAATAAGCACTCATTCAGCCTGAGTGGCAATGGAGTTACTACATATATAGCACAATCCAAAAACTTGAACAACGGTGTCTACGTGGGGCGGGGGGAGGATCTATGGCCAAGAACCAGAACCAGAGTGTAATGGACTCGGACGATTTATGAGCGGGACGTGCTGTTCGTACGTCCGTCATCATCGATGCTCAAGGTGAAACTTGCAAGTGCATAAAATTAGCTTCTCCTGTTTGCGTTATCGTCTCGCCTGCCCAACGCTCGATGGGTACAGTATATGTAATGTAGCGTGGGAGACCGAGGGAGTAGGCGATCAGGCATGAATAATTGCGGTGATTCGCTGGAAGGAGGTGCAATTGCGCATTGCGCTGAGGTAATTCTGCTTTCACTCTTTTTTTGCGCTCAACCTTACCGGATACACACACTCTCTCAATATTAATTCTGACATGTACGGTATGGAATGAAACGGAACTCAGTGAATAGACAGAATACTTGTAACAGTCTGACATTGCCACAAACACAATTGAATGATAAACAACTGTAGTACTAGTTCTATAATGGACTTTTGACAGTCACCCCCTCCATAGGCAATGATGCCAATTGTGCACTTGTGGAAAATTTTCACGACGTCCGCCGACCGGCGGCAGGATAAATCGTTGAATAACCCGAATAGTCTTAGACCGGATTGGATACGAACGGCGGACGACAGCACATCGACGTGTCCCTTTCTGGTTAAGATAGCAACCTGTTTAGGGGCATAGACGGAGGTAAACACACACAGGTCCTTGTTTTCTGTTTCGTTTTCCCAGTCTCAAACGTCAGCGTCACCGACCCCCGAATCGTTTGACCGGTATAGATCAATGTGACTGGACTGCCAAACGACAAGTAAAAGTGCCAAGGAAACATGTTGGGCCTTCCAAGCCCATATCTTACTGCATGAGTGAAGAAACAGTAGGGTCTAACGGGTATTGTATTAGTGCAAGAATAAATTAAGGGTAACAAGAAAGAGTCCTGAAGAGTGCAGGTGGAGATTTGACACGTCTTATCTTGTGATCAACAATATAAATTGATTCCGTACCTACAGTACAGGTGCACGTCACGATCGAGCGCAAACGGCTGCCTTTTCTGGCCACTACTCCTTGCTTACAACCAAAAAAGCATGTCAGCCACAATTCCCCGCAAAGTATTTATTCTCTCGTCTTGTTCATCATGCATGTGTGCTTCGTAAGAACGACAACTGTGGCGATACTTGGCTACAAATAGCTTTATGCGTATTTTTCGTGAAATGATTGATGGAGATGATGCTGTGATGGCATTGTCTTGCCTGTTGAGGGTTCTCTGCTTCTTGTTACCAAGCCAGTCCGATTCGGCGGCGACATGGATGGGTCCCGGTACTGTATCGCCTGGGTTTAGAGAGAGTTTAGAAATTCTTTGTGAGAGAAGTCGGAGGGACGGAGAAGAAAGAAAAGATCAAAGGTAGACAAAGAATACAATAATTACGGTAAAGCAAGGTACGCGGGATGGGAGGGAGGAGGCGGACTGAAAGGGGGGATTACAGCAAGGAACTCGGCCATCTCCTTTTACGTCGCCAGTTACGTTTAATACTCATATCGCCTGAAATACAAGTATCCCATCATCCCCCACTCGACTTTTTTCATCTTGCCTCCCCTCTCCCCCTCCTCTTAGTCACGAAGCAACGCCGCCTCTACCCCGCAATGACGACAAAAATCTCTCTCTGCTATTTCCCTGAAGAACTTCTTGAGCGCATCCTTGCTCTATGTGTCTCAGCTCCCTCTCAACCCATTCCAGTTCACCAACCACAGTGGCACACTCCCGCCTTCCATGCTCATCGCACCGCCCCTCTCCTTGTCTGCAAATCCTTCCACCGCATTGCGACGCCTCTCCTCTACCAATCCGTCCATCTATATGCGCCCTCCCAAGTCCAAGCCATCTCACAGACACTCACCAGCAACCCACATCTTGCCCGGTTCGTCCGCTGCCTCGTGCTCTCTGGCATCATTGCTGGCTCTGGGCGCCTGCTCTCCCAATGCAGCAGTCTGTCCATTTTGGACTTTAGTCTCGATGCTGGCATCTCGCCACCGCCACCGCCCGCCGCCGATGTGGACCAGGACACAACTGAATTCTGCGATGCCCTACAAAGTATGACGTACTTGCGACACCTCGTTGTCCGCAAACCAAATATGGTCTACTTGACCTTGCCAAGGACGAAATACATCCTTTCACAACTAGCAGACGCACTTCAATCATGGGACCACCTCGTACGTTTTCTACTCATCAAATTTGTGTAATATTGAACAAGTTGTCTTACCACTCAGGAAACTGCCAACATCGCCTTCAGACTTTCTGATGACTCTCCACCAGCCCGACTTCCCCTTCTCGACACAGCAGCTGTTCACACGCCCCTCAATACCACCCCATCCTCCCCCACTTCACCTTCAGCATTACTGGGCGGGCCAATTACTCGGCTAACCCACGCCCTCTCCACGTGCCCCAGGTTACATTCATTTGCCACGCATTTACCCAACCTCTGGAACGAGGCTGTTCTGCGTGTCAGCACAAACAAACATCTGGACCGCATCGTACTCACGGATGGCCGTATGGATATCAGCGTGATTCCAGAGATCACCGGTGGACTGTTCCTCGCTGCCGACCATCCACAGGCGGGTATAGTGGGGACGGGACTATTCTTGATGGAAGCTAGGAAGCACACAAGATTAAGTGAACTGATTAGAGCTGGAACGTAAGTGTCGATCTTTTTCTTTTCTTGTCCTTCTCTTTGTGCTTGCCTTCGCGAGCGGTGTCCGTTCTGTTGCCCTCTCTTTTGAGTTACGCGGTGATCAAGTGATACTGACGCTCCATTGTTACAGTCCGATCATACGTACTCGTGCTCAGACGATGGGTCCACCTGCCACTCATCATCGTTCATCCTCCGGCCAAAATGTGAACCCGACTGTGTGTGCTGCTGCTACTGCAAGTGGCCGAGGAGCTGGGATGAATGTGACCTTTTTGGCCACGAGGAGTTCTGCTTGTTCTTCCGCCTATGCTTCTTCTCCTTCTCCGTCATCTGTATCGGCACCTAGTGCTGCATCGGTCCCGTCGACACCTGTCTCCGTTTCTGCCAACAGCAGCAGTAGGTCGAGGACGAGATCGACAAAGCGAAGGTCTCTCGGTATCTGAGAAGCTGCTAGTTCGCTTCCTCCCATTGTTACTTTCAAGACTCAACGCACAACAACAACAGCAATGCATATACACACGAACATACAAGTCCACTTTTTTACGTTCCTGGCCTGAACAAGACATAGACGCAAGGTATTCTTCACCAACCTTCGGAGGGACTTTTTCTTTCCTTCTCTGCATACATCAAATTTACAAGTTAGTTCATTGCACAAAGGGGGGGGGGGGGGGTTACTCGACCAACCGACGGCGTTCAATTCCAGACTTTTGAGCAAGTCAAGGCCAGGCGAGGTATTTTTTATTTATTCGAAACCGTGTATATAATGGATACCCGTATCGGATACCCCACCCTCGACCTCACTCTCGGCATTTTTGGAAGCCTTCTCTTTGCCCCGCCGCTCGTTTTTTGTACCCCCACCGTTACCCTCCGTTGGTTTTATCGTTCTTTCTCCGCCATCGACGACTCTTTGGACATGTTCCAATACTCTATCGACCTGTCCGACTGTTTTCCTCTTTCTTGGTCTTTTATTTCCTCTCTTTTTTTATTGTTCGTCGTTCTTGTATATGATGATGATGATGGACAAATCAACACGGAAAATTTTAATGTAAAATCCCCCCCCCCTATCCACTTATAAACGATTTACCTCTCTTTTTTTCTTTCTTTCTTTTGGGGGTTCTAGTGATGAACACTCAATCAGACCACCCACATTCCTATACCCTGTTTGTCTAATCTTTCCTTCCTTACTCTCTGCACTACACGTATACAGTCTCTTTTCCTGGGCATATTTTTTTAGGGGTCACTACAAACATGCAATCCAGCATTTTTATATAGGAATACCATACATAATCTAATTTTATTTTTTTTAGTCTATTACCAAACTTTTGAGTGAAGTAAAAGTGTCCAGTAGAGTGGATAAAAATTGAAATATTGAAAGTTGGGACTGAGGATTAGTCTGAGGGTGAGAAAAAAAAATGATCCCCACCCGGATTGAACGGATGACCTTGAGGATACCCAACATTGCTGGAATCTCACGCTCTACCACTGAGCTAGGGGATCTTGTGTTAGGATAAATAGGAAATAAATCATTCTGTGTTAGCTCAAGCTCTAGGCTGGTAGTAGATAGGGGCTCCGACTCTCAGTGATGCAAGGCGAGCCTCTGCGTCCTTCGTGATGACTGAGTTAGGCTGGAGACCGGCTGGGTGCCGTCAAAGAAAAAGCTCACCCTACGGAGCGCTTTCACTTATAGTCATCTAGGCGCTGTAATACATTGCGCGGTATGGTATAACAGTATAGTATCCTCTTTTCCATGTTGAACCGCTGTAAGTTAACTACTCTTGTGCTTCCTTAGGACTTCTACTTCCACTCAGGCGAGATGAGATTACGATATCTGTGCATACTTGCAAAGACCAATTGACTCGCTTCTACTACTGCGCTGCGCTCTAGATCCATCCCATTCTTCGTACACGGGGCTCCTTCCCTTCCCTCAGCCTGAGAGTTTCATTCAGGTCTTTACCTGTCCGAGACCTAGCGGACCGGCTCTGAACTGACTGTCGAATCTCAAACACTGGCACAAGAATGGAGAAACAATAAATCCGTCACGGTAATCCGAGTCCTTCTCACAGCGTCCTCGAGATGAGTATCCTGACCATTCTTCATCTATCCAAATACACATTCGCGGAACTTGGTGAGTTGGATGCTACATAACTGTGTTCACACACGCTCTTTTTCTTCTTAGATTAGATCTATACCACCCAATCCGGGAGAAAACGATCAAGCAAGCATGCAAAGCACGCGATAATTAAGAGATATCTAATCACAGCATTACACCGTTACTGCATATATATCATACGTCACCGACCCGACACGAAGCTAATAATAATAACAAAAAGACACCGCCCTCTTTCGATTCCTTCTGCATACCGCCCTGTCAAACAAACCAAAAACCCCCGCCCTACGCCTGCGCACTCTCCATTCCCGCCTCCAACTCACACAAATATAAACAATCATACACAGTTGTTCATATGATCTCGCGTATCGCGTATCGTGTCCACTAGTATAACAAAGATCACACTAACCCCTAATTGTTCGCCACTGACACTTTGATGCATTTCCTATGATAGCTTATATCCTTCCCCACCTCCACCTCTTCCTCGGCTCCCCCCAATCACATGACACACAATAGATAAATATATGCTCAACTTTTTGACGAAGAGCTTCTATTCCCCCACCTTGACACCACCAGCCGGAGTAAATATTGTTCTTTTAATGTTATATTTTCAGGGTACATATGCGGCTTAATCGGTTTTTTCCAGAATCGTATAGTGTACTAGGGCCTCACCCCGCCACCTCCACCCGGGGGTTGGCAGTTACCTACTCGCTATTCGTGTCAAATATAATCTAATCTAATTTAGCGTGTTTTTTTTTGTTGAACTTTGAGTATTAGACGGGGAACTAAACAAACAAACAAACGAGAACGAAAAAAAAAAAAAAAAAAAATTTCTCCCTTTACTCGCAGTTGAATTAATTCCCTTCCCCCCCCTCCCCCCCCTATCTATATCAATATCTGGGTGTTGATATTAACCGTGAAGCGCGTTATCACCCTCCCACCACCCCAGCTTCAGCGCTTCTTGTCTCCATGTGGTACCCAATGATTTGAGATAATATCGTAACTATACTCTAAGCTTATAATGTGATATGAAACCCAAATACCAAACCCTTCCCTCCCCCACCCCTCTCCCCCAAATTAAAGCGACGAACAATCAAATAATCAGCATCAAAGTAGTGCACCAGGCTAGGGGTTATCGTAATATATTACTGTATATTAAATCACCAACACAACACAACGTATACGTACACTGTTTGTGCACCCAGTGTGCACCTTTCACACCCCCCCCCCCCCCCCCTTCCCTCCCTCTCCCCCTTTTCGCCTTCATAAGATTTCATTTAAAAAAAAAAGAACAAAGACTTTGTCCGAGTAAAAACATCCCAACCAACACTGGCATACAGTACTGTAGGCAACGGGCATTATTTATACGTCACGTTATGGCAAATACCGTACATTACAGTACACCAAGCCATGCGCCGAAATGCGAGAAAACTTGGACAAATTTAACACTTTGCATCATCACCAATGATGTACGATACGTGATGATCATGATCACTTCTACGCTCCGAACTAGAGTTACCAGGAAACCAACAACCAAATTAAATTCGTTAAATGCAATGCTGAGATTGTGCGCAGTTGCGCACAGCCCCAACTTGGTTACTAGTATTTGCAATCCCTCCCACCCCCCCGCCCCACCCCTTAGCCTTTTGGACTCGTTGAGAAGGACAAGATCAGGACTACGATACTTACTGTAGTCCTAGTGATTTGAAATTTACAGATCGTGATACTGTTGTCTATTTGTTGCCTTGTAGCCAGAAAAGAAGGGGTGAATCTAACGCCAGGCACACACACACGTACTATTACACGTCTAAAATGATGAAATACAGTATTATGTGAAATGGACTCTACAAGAAGAAAAATATTTTATTCAGGCTTTATACTCTCGACAGAGAAAAAACGGTGTGTTAAGAGCCATAGCCATGGCGATAGTGCATTCCACTCAACTCTTGTCAAAAACAACAAGTCCCTACGTCACCACATCCACCACTACTTGTAATAGTATATACCCAACCGACACCCATAACCATCCCCACCCCTGAAGCCAAGTCCCACTTTCAGAACGACACATGTCAACCATGTGGCGCATTCACAGTGGCGTCATCATTCGCCCGCCGCCGCAAAAAAAAAAAAAAGACAGACTCCAACCTAACCCTGATTAGTATATAACACATTCCAAAGATTCCGAGGTGCTTTTCCGAGTAGACCATGCGCCCATTATCAAAGCCAAGAACCAAGGAGTTACGGTTTGAAACAGAAAACGGGCAATAGAGAGAAGAGAATTAGCATCATCATCCTGCTGGCACATGGGAGAGGGGATCAATAAGAAAGACTCCGGTTCCGTCCCTCCGTTGCCACGGTAGACGCGTACAGTACACACGTTGGTACATCCTATAGCTCAGGGAAGGAGGCGCCCCACCAGATTCACAAAGGGGTAAACGTAGAAGAGGGCAAAAGAAAGGAAGCAGTGGAAGCAATCCAGTAGGACAGGGCAAGGAACCTTCGCCCCCCCTGTCAGCTTGTGATTCCACGGTACGGATACTATCCGACACTTACCCGAATCGACGCAGTAGGCACAGCATGGTTGTGCATTGCTCCAAGCGAGAGTGTACTGAATAATCAGAGATACGGATATTCCGGAAAGCGGGCGCCAGAAGCTGAGGAATCTAATTGAGTTGGTGCACAAGGTCCGTTCCGTAAGTTGAGGTGGTGCGGATTGCGCAGCTTGTTATCTGAATAAGACCGTTTGGGCGGGGCGGGAGAAGGTTTTTATGGGAATTGACGTGTTTATTTTTTGTCATCTACCACGCTTGCGCGTATGGTACTGTATGTGGGTATGAGGCCTTGACGTGTTCACATAATTGTTGGCGCGACAGTCTGATATGTCTTGGTGAACGTAATAATGGGTGCGTCTAGAGTAGTCTAGTCGACAGTCCCCGAGAGAGAACAGTGTTTAGTCTCGCCAACGGTGTCATGATAAGGAGCGACAGGTTACTGTTCGCCCTCTTGTTGGTTGATATCGGCTCCGCGGTTGAGGGATAGTACTCGGTGTCACCAAGTCATTTCGACACTCGCCTTCACTTAACCGCTGGCTGATCCGAAAAGGAACAAGGGAGACGTCAGTCAAGTGTTATCGGCAGTGTCAAGATTTCATAGTACTCGTATCCTCTTTTATTGTTATCACCTCACAGGCTTCAACTAAGACGTTTGAGGGTAACGGGACAGGCCTTGGGGACGCGTGTTGGTTGGACCAGGGATGGGATATCAGAGCTTAAACGACCAGATTAAAAGCCAAGAAAGTGACTATAGGTGTGATTGATTAGACAAAGGCTGCGCAATGTAATAATATAATCTGTAGGCTTTCCCAGAGCGAAGAGTGTGTGGCTCTACTACGGCACTTGGTCCATCAGGGGATCAGATCCCCAAATTTAGAGTTTGGCCAAGTGCTCCTAATCGATTTGGAGTGATTTTCCCTCTGGCTCATGCGCTGTGCGAATGATGATGATGGGTTTAGTATATGCCTGAATGGAAGAGCGGGTGGGGTGTGTGGACTGTGGGGAATGAGTGAAGATACAGTATGAGAGAGTGTCGTATGGAATTGAGATAGATTAGACTGGCGGGTGCCGAGGGGAAGATGGAAGACCCTAAACGCCGTGGGTTGAAGCGCACCAAGGGTAACAGGGCCGTGAACAAGCTAAGTCGAAATATAAAAAGACACTAAAAGGACGTAGTGAGCTGAGAACGGTATGCGCTTGAGAAGAGATCCGTCGGGAAGAGAGGAGAAGTGGTGAATGGGATACTGAATAGGGTGAGAAGAGATTCCCGAGTCAGTGGGGTGGAGGAATGTGCCCCCGAGTGCGATGCAACGTGTTTCAACGTTCGCATACTTTCTCACACCGCCCATCTATGTATAATTAACCCTAACCCTAATTATTGTGAAAGAGAGAGAACAAGAGGCTTCTGTGGAATGTACAATGCTTTCTGAGGAGGCGAACAAGCACAGTGAGGCGTACGTGAGGATTTTAAAAGGAGTGAAAGGGAGGGCGACAAAAGATTGTAGTCAATTGAGCTTACTAAAAGAGGCATTTACGTCTCTGCAGACGGTATTTATCCATCACCTTCTCCTGTCAACAAGCGAATTTCCCCTCCGCCCAACTTTTTTTTTCTTTTTTTTTTGCGTTTCTTTTCTTCTTTTTCGCTCTGTCTCCACCCTAGCGGTGCTTTCAACTGGCTGGTCTAACATGCTAACTCTTCAACCCGGTTCAGCATGCGACGTTTGCGCTGAGGAGTTTGGTGCACATCGTCTTCCTCACTGCATTCCTTGCGGTATGTCTGGGACCCTATCTTTACCATGGCATTTCACTCAATGACCTCATCTCATCTCTCATTAACTTAGGTCATGTTCTGTGCGCAGCCTGTTGTTCGACCATCGTTGAAAAGTCACCCCCGCGTCTCGCCCCCGTCTGCCCATTTTGCCGTGAACAGTTCACTCATGAATCTATCCGTCTGATTCGCATGGACTTTACTGCTACTGGATGGGGCACACCACGACGGCTGCCTGTGTACGAGGCACCCAGTGATATGCATACAGATGCGTTAGCTAGGAGAGCTGAGCGGCTCTTGCTGTCCGATCCACATTCAAAGTCCCGTCCAGATGCTCGCCGACTGGAGGACAAAGTAGTAAGAGTTGCTTCGAAAAAAACCTCCGTAGAGGAGGTATCCATTCTACAGAGGGAACTTGAGGACTGGCTCATGTCCAGCGACCGGGGCGAGCATGTGAGTCTAATTCGCTGTCTTTCTAAAATAAAAATATCAATCACACCACACCAGAGTCAAGCGCTGTATCTAAGTTCGGTACTTTTGCGGGCTATTTTGATGAACCATTCTGCCCACTCAGAGGCATGTAAAAGCGCAAAAAATGTTGAAATTACACTGAAAAACAAACTTGATGACTTGGAAGACGCCAAAGAAAAATTAGAAGCGGAATTACGTCGGTGAGTGAGGTCATCATGTGCCTGACGTCCAAAAAAATTTTTTTTTTTTTTTTCTTTTTGCGCTCTGGCTCACCATTTTTTTAAAATTTTATTGTTCCGTTCACCACGTAACCTTGTCAGACAAGTAAGTCATCATTTATTCTGCAACAGATTGCCTAGTTACTGATTATCATATATGTCTATCAACAACAGCGAACCTTGTATGCACAAAAAGCACAGGAATACCAAAACCTCCTTACCGAGGTCAACAGACTGAGAGCTTTGGCTACCACAATACCGGTCTCCTCTACTTCGGAGCCGCGTTCAGCATCCGCCTCTCCGACCCCGCCGTCTACGCCATCACCCGTGCCGAGTCAAACTTATCAAACTCAGCCCCAGACGCTGGCCACATCATCACCTGTACGTGCCACCTCTATGCACTCAAGATCCATCTCCATGTCCGCACGATCTACCACGCCCGCCACACCCTCACGAACTTACACTCCGGCACCATCACAAACACTGCTTGCCCGTTCCCAGACCCCTGCCGTCCGTTCCCCTCAAGCTCCCTCTCTTAGGTCATACACCCCCGCACCACCTCCCGCGGCACGTATGGCTACCCCAAGCCCAATGCTTCTCAGGGCCCAAACGCCTGCGCCAAATATGGCACACAAGGCTCGCAGGCTTTCCATTTCTCATCATTCTTCACCTCAAAAGATGGTGCGGTCTACCTCTGAAGAAAAGGCCGAGGTAATCCACGAACGCTGGATACCGCCGCCTGATCCAGATTTACTAGATCACGGTACTACCTCGCCTACGAAGATGTATACCAGCTACAGCAAGTACATCTCGAGACCCCCATCACGCATGACAACCTATAGCACCCTTATACAACATAGGGAAGCTAAACAGTTGTCGACGACGTGAACATTCATCGTCGTCCGCCTTTTTTTTCTTTCTCTTTGCTTGCCTGCCTTTTATCCTCTTGCTTGTTGCAATTGATATCTGCGTGTTGTGTGTTTTGCAATCTGTTGCAATTTCTCTTCTTTTTCTCTTTTATACTCTATCTTTCGGGCTCAAGGGCCCGTCTAGTCTGGGAGCGTTTACTGGCTCTCTAATTTTTTTTTTTTTTTTTTTTGGTCTCTCACATCTTCGCTTGTTCATATACTTATTATCTCACGTCTATTCAGTTTCTTTCTTGTCTCCTGCTCTCTCCGAGAAGCAATTGGGTCTATATTCTCTATTGCTTGTCTGCCTGCCTGAGCAAACAAAGAGAACTGCTCATGCAGGCGCTTTTCGTCTTTTTGTCGCTTTTAATCCACACTTTGATTCCATCGTCGCTCGTTTACCTCGTTTTACTACTTTCTTTTTTTTTTTCCCCCATTTTCTTGCCGCCCTCTTCCTTTTTCCCTCGCCAACCTTTTTGGATACCCACGAGGGCAGCACTGGTGCTCTGGCCACCAACACCACTTACCCCCCCAACGGAGAGAGCCGCCCCGAGACGTGTCCCTTCTTTCATTTCTTGGCGTACAACATGTCTTTCCTCCCTTCCTCTCCTCCCTTTAGAAAGCTAGACTTTCTAAAGAAGAAAAAAAAAAAAAAGGCAATATTCCTCTTTCTCCCAGGACTTTTTTGTCTTTTTGACTCTTTCCGTAATGCTCGTTTCCCTCTTCTTTTTCCTTTTTTTTTTTTTTTACCTACGTCACGAACCTCGCTTTTCTTAAATATAGATGGGGCGAAAAGGGGAGTCTAGGAGGGACGAACAGAAATCAGGAATCAGGTTGATAGGACCCGTTTTATGTTTTGTTCGTTCTGTCTTTTTTATCGCCCTCGCCCCCCCCCTCCCAAACCAGAGACTCTTTTTTCTTAATTATATCTCTCTTACGATGAACTAGTTGTCTTTTTCTTTCTTTCTTTCTTTCTCCTGATCTCTCTTTCTCTTGTTTAAACGCTGTAGCATTTGCGATTGATTTCCTTCCGCCCCCTGTGTCTAGTCGAATGTTTGTTTGCCAACCTCTTTTTTTTTTCTCACATAGAGTAGGGTAGTTAAGTACGTTATTATCGTCATGACTCGTTATAATACATATTGTGTTCTACGAAAGTTTTGTTTGTTTTTTGGTATATAGTATGAAGCAATAAATCCCGTGTTCGTACATGATGCATCATGCATCATGAATGGGGGAATACAGTAGTAGTGGTGGTAACGTCTAAGAGGGACCCAGAATGTTGCTGTTGGATCTTATCGTGTTCTTCCCGTATGCGGACGATATCCGCTCTAGAGAGATTAGCCTCGTTGCAGAGCGAGCGCAAGATCGAGTCTTCCCGGTCGAATAGGTTGAGTACGGTATCGAACTCGGCTACGACGCCATTGTCCATCACCAGTACCCTATCGTAGTAAGCTAGAATAAGAACAGAGGAAGGGGTAGTTAGAAATTTACACAGCTATGAGGCCAAAAAACAAAAAAAAAACGCACCAATGGTGTTGAGCCTGTGCGCGATGCAGAGGAGGGTGGAAGATGAAAATTCAGTCTGGATCGTCCGTTGGAGTTTGGCGTCCGTCTCGACGTCTACGTTGCTCGTCGCTTCGTCCTATGACCATCGTTTCAAGGAGAAAAGAAAAAGCAGGTCGAGTCGAGTTGGAGAGAATGGGAACGATATTAAAAAAAAGAAAGAGTGAGAAAATAAATCAATCAAAGAGATAAGAGATAAGTAAAGGTACAACACACCAGAATGATAATCCGGCTATTCTTCACCAGGGCGCGACAGAGCGCGAGAAGCTGTTTCTCACCCGCACTAAAATTTGAGCCTAATTCAATCATGTCAATCTCTCACCGTTGTCACAAAAAAAAAAAAACCGCGCACCTTCGTCACCGACCGTAGAGTCTAGACTAAACTTGGCTTCTGTTCCAGGGTCGACGGGGCCTTCGCGAGGAAGCAGCCACGCGCGTTGGAGGACAGAAATGAGCTCTGCGTCTGTGCGTAGGCCTTGTGGGTCCCTAAGGAGGGAATACATTGTTAATGGTCTAACACGTTGTTGGTTCTTTGGAAAGAGTACTTGCAAGTTTTCTCGTAGAGTCCCTAAGAACAGGACAGTATCTTGAGGAACTAGAGCCAGTCGGCTACGAAGGGTGAATAGATCAATCGATGAAATGTCCTGCCCGTCAATTGTCACTTGGCCGCTTTGGAGCTCGACGAAACTGTTAAAAAGACAAGTACGCATTGGATTGTTGCCAGCCCTCTGAAGGATATGCCAACTTGCCGTAATAATGCTTGCATCAGTGAACTCTTCCCAGCACCCGTTCGACCCACAATCCCAATCTATTCAAAACACCCATTAGATTTTTTAATCATGAGGTTCCTTTGCGGTGACATACCTTTTCACCAGAGTGGACTTCGAAACTGATCCCTTTCAAAACCAAAGGAAGTCCCTCCCTATACGACATCTCGACCTTGTCAAATTTGATATCCCCACGTGGGGGCCAGTCGGCAGGAGGTTCAATTACAGGTATCCCAATGTTCCCTTCTGGTGGTAAATCCGTATAGTGCAGCACGCGTTCCACGGCATTCATATTTTGCTCAGTTTGTGCAAATTGTGCGACCATGTCAGCTAGAGAAAGTCAGTGTGTGTCAATTATAGAAAGGATCATCAACAGCACAAACGGACGTACAAAAGAACTGCAAAACTGATATATTGTTAGCAAAAAATTGACAGGCTGTATAGATATTGGGAAACTTACTGCCCAAGGTATATGTCAACACGACACCAATCTTTGAGGGATCCACTGTATGTCGAAAGCCTGCTGCAAACAATCCGATTCCGAGAACCAGGAGATTCCCAAACATGTCCAGTCGCACAGACAACCAACGCTGAATTGAAATGGTCATATAATATGCTCTATTTTCCAGGTCGAGACCACATTCCGCATCGTGTGTGGCTCTACTCTGTTCTCTATATGCTCTAATTGTTGAAAGACCGGTGAGAGTTTCTATAGTTTTATGAGTTAGTGAGGAGATGCTTTCAAAGGATTGGCAACGTACCATTATATGATGCGTACAGGGCAGAACGCATCAACGAATCTAGACGTTTCGTCTCAACGGACGTACGCCGGTAGAATAGGGAGACAATATAGTATAGTACAATCATCGGGCCGAAGATGATGCCCAGCAAAGGGAAAATATAAAATACAAGAGCAATAGTCCCAATAACAGAAGAGAATGTCGACAAAGCCTGTTTCCATTGTCAGTATCCTGAAATACAAGGTTCTATTGAGAGAAAAAGTAAGCTAACCTGCATGAATGATAAGGCTAGCTCATTGTCAAGGGTATCTTGGTCTTTCGACAATCTCGACATGATGCGACCTAGTGGCGTGGTATCAAAGAAGGATGCAGGCGAACGAAGGACGCTGCGTAATGCCGCCTTGAACAAGTTCAAACTCGCAAAAAGAGAAGCAAGGCTATTCAAAGTCGTCAAGAAAGTAAAAAGTAGATGATAGAAATTACACATACGCAAATGCAAAACTGAAGATGAACTGGAAGATAGCCTGCGCAACACCTACACAAAGATTCAACGCTGTAACAACGTACTCAAGGCTAAATTATGCTCACCGAGTCCAGCATATACGGCCATATAATCTCCTTGCCTGAATCCAGGCACACTTCGCGAGGTCCAGAACCCAAGGAATAAGTTGTTTCCAACTGAAAGGTCAATCAATACCCGCAGTGATCGCAGTCCACATTCTGCTCACCTTGAGCGGCTTGGGTAAGAGTCAGGAAAATGAATATGGTGGGTCCCCAGAAAATACCACCTCCAAATTTCAGGTACTGGCCATATGTCGACCAAGTCACTGCACCCGTGTTTCTCTCTTCGGCTTGCATGAGCGCTGCGTTCTCTCGCTTATCAGAGTGAGCATCCTTCTCGCTATCACCCTCGGTCTTTCGTTTCTTCTGGTTCCTATCTTCCTGATCTGACTCTTGTTCAGCATTACCATACTCCTCCATCAGATGAGCGAACGTGGTGCTGTTGTTCATCAATGACTATACAGCTAATCAGTATCCCTGATACAAATTCGAATCTTTGTGCTCACGTACCTCATATGTCCCTTGCTCGATAATTTGTCCATTATCCATGACATATATGTAATCCGTCTTGTCCAAGACGTGAAGTGCATGAGTGACCAGAATTCTTGTTCGGTTTACCAATGGTCCATTAAGGAGGCAGTTCTCGAGGATGGATTTACCAACATATGCATCGACAGCAGATAAAGGATCGTCGAGAAGCACAATATCCGATGCAGAGTAAGCAGCTCTTGCGAGAGAAACTCGAGCCTATCAATATATATATATATATATCGTTAGCTTTCAAGAACAGCATAATGCTTGCTTGCTTATACCTTCTGTCCACCTATTCGTAATAATCAATAAGAATTGCTTGAGAGATAAACTGGATACACACCACTCAGATTTATACCTTTTTCACCGATTTCCGTCTCTTCTGCATGAGGAAGGATTTCTAGATCATGATCCAAACTACAAGCGCTGATTATTTCACGGAATCTAGACGCAGTTCAGTTTATCTATCCATTATATGGTCGCCCAGAAAGTGAGATACATACCTCTTCTCATCGTCCTCTTGCCCGAATAAAACGTTTTGCCTCAGTGTCGCATTGCGTATCCATGGAATTTGAGGGACATATGCAACAGATCCTCCAAACTTGACCTGGCAATGGTTTGAGCCTAATGGCATCTAAAAAAAGATCATGACTTACATCACCTCTCGTCTTTCTCATCTCTCCAATGAGCGCCTGTAAAACGGAACTCTACAAGGATCGAAATCAAACGTCGCTTCTTTCTATTATAAAATATAGAACTTACCTTTCCAGATCCTACTCGACCAACAATTCCTACAAATGACCCCTTTGGAACACGGAGGTTCAAATTCTGCAGCTCAAATGGTTTTTCCTCTTTTTTGTCTTCGGCCACCTCTTCTCGCTTCTCCATGGACGTTAGTAGGGTACCCTTTTCTTGTTTGACTTTACTTTTTTCTCCGTCCTTTGACTTCTTATCCTGTTTATCAGAGTCTTTTGAGGAGGTATCGAACTTGGCGTCAACTTTGCCTGTTGTTTCCCAGGTAAAGTCTCCATCGACTTGCACCGCAAGCTTAGCTTCTTGCTCAATCTTGTATGGTTCAGGAAGTTCTTCAGCCAAGAGGAAGCTTGAAATTCGACGAAGAGCAACTAGGGCATCAGATAAGCTTGAGAGCACAAGCGGGAGAAAGATGAGCGGAGCACGGATAATCTATAAAAGAGGGTCAAGATATAGCATCAATAGGAAAAAATCTTGCCTACGTTGAACAATTGCAAACAGGTAAAGATCACTGCAACGTTCAAGTCATGGCCACTCAACGCGTACGTGATCTGGAGATAATATATGAATAAGGTACAAAATTTCCCGGAATATCAGAACTTACAAAAGACAAGATAGCCGCCAGCATGGGAATGAGAGTTACAACTCCAATTATCATGGAACGCGCGAAACTAATTGAAGCCATTTCATATGAGTGATAGAGTTAATGAAGTGATCCAAAACACTCACGCAGTTTTCTTGATAGTCTGTATCTCTTGACCACGAAGTTTACCAATCTGAAACGCATAGAATTCCTCCCAGGCGAAGGCCTTGATTAATCGGATTCCTTGCAATACCTTTTTTTTTTGGTTTCAACAGGGGAAATATTTATCTGAGAGACAAGGAAACAAACCTCTGATGTGAGCCGGACACGCTTGTCAGTGATTTTAACCCCCTTCATCCGTTGATTGAACATGATTCTAACTAGGACGAATTGGATTGGGAATCCGAAAAGTAAGACCTGGGGAAAACGCATCAGTGGCATGCAGGATTATCAAGTGAAATCAAACATACACCGAGTCCGACCAGGGCTGAGTACCCGAGCTAATCAAAAGTTAGCGAAATGAAACCGTGTGAGAGACATATCATACGTTTCCAAGCAGCAAGCCAATACCGATAGCCAACTAAAAGATCGATAAGATACTGAGAAAAGGAGTTCAGTTCACTATACCATACCTGAATAGGTGCAACCCATAAACTTCGTACAAGACGTAAGTACCAGGCAGAATAGAGATTAATGTAACTTACTTGTGCATAAAAATGGAGAAACGATCTAGCCTTGATGCGTCGGTGGAGATCATAGTTGTGATTTGGCCGACGGTGTGTTTCATTTTTGCACGCCCAGAAAGGCGGAGGGATTTGCGGAAAATGTTCCCAATTAACTGAACGATGATATAAATATCAACAAAGCACTCGGAAACCTGACAGCATAAATGCTTACCGCTGTTCTGACCGACAATCCTAAAGTCATGCCAGCTATAATATGTCAGTGTTATGACCAACTGTTTGGATTAGACCGCTGTACCTTGCATGAAGTGATTTATCATCTGCGCCAGAATTAGCCATTATATACAAGCAAAGAACCTAAGCTCAACATACCAAGCTAGCACCCTCTATCAATGACTTCAGTATATCAGCCAGAAAAATGAATCATGAGGTACTCACGTTGCATAATAAACAAAGCGAAGGCCAATCCAATCCCATATCCAACCCCTTTGGGTTTAGGAATAACTGCCGCTGCCCTTTGCGCATCAGTGAGCCTCCAGTATACGTACGATTCCGTTAACCAAGTCAACATCAGTTTAGTGACCAATGGAGACGTCGCTCTTAGCGTATCTATTCAACCGACCACGTTAGTACGCCCCTCACGGTCGAACAACCGACTCGACTCACCAGCACACAACTTGAGAATACCAGCATACCAAATCTTCCAAACGAAGGAAGTATGCAGAGCCTTGAACAAGGACTCGTCATATTTTGGTCCCCTGGCCTGTTTCTTCTGAGATGTCGACGTGGTATTCTTGTCCTCGGATACAGTAGAAAGCCGCTCAAGATCTCCACTCGTTTTCTTGTCATACTCGGCTCCTTGCATCATCTTCTCACCGCCGGCATCCCTTGTCCCTGTGCGGCCCTGTCCCTTTATGTGGAGCTTCTCCCGTACTCCGTTTGGTCTCTTCTCCGGATTGCACCGCGAATAAAAGTTAGCTTCAACTTTATCAGTGACGTTGGTGGTTAGGAACTTGTCAGGTAAAAGCCAGAGATCTGTTCGGGAACACATCACATCACAATTAGTCACTTGAGAATAAATAGTTGAGAACTTTAAAATCTCCAACCATCTCTCTCCAGCGGCCTCGTATACCCAACATAGAGCAAGGGCGAAATCCACTCGAAAGCCAAATACGAAAAAAAGCTATATATAATAATAATAAAAAAGGCGGCGCCCTGTCAACAAATCACAGTGCATCATGAATGAAATTGATTGTTAACTCACGAAGAATTGTCCTCTGGCACGACTTTCCCCCCGCCAAAACCTGGAGGCGCAGGCTCAGGTCTAAATGGGTTGAACATTCAGCAAAGGGGCAAGCCAGCAAAGGTCACGAAAGCTTTGCATACAGTACTTATGTATAAGAAAGTTCGGTGCCGAAATTAGGACATGTAGTGTCATGGCTTCGGCAACTACTATGCCAAACCCGCCGCCGCACACCCTACCGTGACGAATCTGTCTTAGTAATCACTGCCGTTCAGTAGGCGCCCATGTAATTTGTGTGAGTGAGTTTGAGTCGTTCCTATCAGTATGTGCATACGGCGTGAAACAGGGAGTCAGGTCAATTTCTTGACACTTGTTGATTGCATTAAACCCATAAAAGTCTGAGTCTATGCTCGACGTCACTAGCGCGACGGAAGTAAATTGCCCGTACCTGTCAATGCGGCGCATGCGCAGTAACATCACTGCTGCCCCTGTCCCCAACAGTACCTCATCAGTAGATTGTACTAGACTCAAGACCCGGAGCATTTAATACTATCAGCAGTTGCAGAGTTTTCTTCCTTCAATATCAGCTTGTAAAGCACATGGAAACAAGCATAATACAATAAATACAATTGCTACAGCGTTGGGATGACTTTCAAGGTTAATGACACGTACACCCATCAAATGTAAAACAAATATACCCTCTCGCACTCTCCTTTGCACCTCCATAGTACATCATCCAGATTCAAAGGAATACAAAAAAAAATTGAAATAATATATACAACCAATTATTATCATTCATCCAGGGTAAAAGAAAGGGTGATAAACAGAGATAAAGAGGAACAAGAAAGAAAAGCAGGCACGACATAATATGATTAGATACAAGCTAGGAATACAACAAAAAGAGGCAACAGATAGCAAGGTAAATCAAAAGAGATCCCCCTATTCCTTCCCGAGTCCTTGCTTTTCAAAACACCTGGTTAGTTTCTTCACTCCAGACAACCGACCTACACGACACGGCTACGGCGAGGGCACAACCAGCCCATTCATCTTCAAAAAGCCGAAGCACTAGCACCCGGCCCAAACCCCTGAGCTTCATCCCTCCCTTGTTGTTGCTGTTGCTGCTGCTGGGGATGTGGTCCCATCGCCAACTCGGTACCAAACAGTTGTCCCGCATCCACCCCAACACCAACACCCACAGTACCAACACCTACCCCTCCCATCCCCCCACCACTTCCATCACCAAAAAAATTAGCCATGATATCCGCAGGCGACATATACATCTGCGCGTCGCCATTACCGCCTCCAGGCGCGCTTCCATTACTGACACCAGGACCAGGACCACCAGTAGACCTGAGTATGTCTATATCCATCCCGCCATCTATGCCAAATAAGGACGGTGGCTGATTCGATCCCTGAGTACCTCCGGAGACGCCCGAACTTGGATTACCACCCATCTGTGGCGAATGGAAAGGCGGTGACGGCCCGGTGTTGGATCCGTCTCCTCCAGCCACGAAGAAATCAGGTGGGGAGAACGACTCAGGACTGCTATGGTGTGACGGCGAATCTCCACTATGCGTCGACCGTGGGCCGCCACCGCTCATCGATCCTGAGCGCATTTTCTTGCGGACCGGGCGTATCCAGGGGGGCCGAGAACTTTGTGTGCCAACGCCAGACCCGCCGTTCATATGACTTGTTCCATTTCCATTGACACCTCCATCAGGACGGGGGATATCCAGTGGAATTCTAGTCACTATAAGAATTAATAAAAGGAGAAACAAGAAAAACAAGTGATCAGACTCGTCGCATAAGGTGTTAAGCAAAGGGACAACTTGCCTCGGCAAAATTCCTCCATCAAGTCACCAGACCTAAGCCCACAGACATACCTGCCACTAAACCTCCTTAACAACCCGATACACGACCTGAGCGCATCCAATCCGGGCGGTATCAAATGCTGCAACGGCTCGGATTTGCAGCACAATAGCACAGCAACCAGCGTCCGCCCTGCTTGGGTAAGTTGATGAATCACATGCACGCCATCTAATACACCCCCCCCCCCATAATTCGGTTAGATCTTATCCTCATGGGCGAAAAAAAGACAAGACGGGAATGGAAAGTAAGCAAAAATGTAAACTCACAATACGTCATGAGACCTTTCTTCGCAATATGGACATGCGTCGCCACAATTTGCAGTGCCGAGTTATGCGCAGCGATCATGGCCTCTTTTTCCGCTTCGCACTGCTCATCTTCCAACAAGAGTCCCATTCCATTCATCCCATTCCCCACACCTCCAACCCCATTAGTTCGCTCAGCCACCAACTCAGAGAATCTATGCCGATAAATCAGCATCCTCACAAAGTGCTCTGCGCAGTGCAGTCTCTCAGCCTGAGTGACCCGAATTGTGTCGTCATTGCTCAACGTCTCCGCCGTATGTGACCAAAAGTGCGGGATGCTCATATGTATCTCATCCAAAAGCGCTTCTTCCTCCCGCATCTGTCGGAATCCGCGTCTGCTACCGGAGAGGAACGAAGCGCGCAATAGGAATGAAGAGGAAGAATCGCTTGAATGCCGCGCAGGCGGAACGTCCAAAACCGACTCCAAAACGGTCATTATGCGAATTGTAATGATAAACGCACTAAGCCTGCACTCGATCCCGGGAGGCGGCACGCCCACTGCCTCCTTGGAGATATACTCATCGTCCACAGGCGCAGGCTCCGGCACATCACAATCTCTCAATCTTATCAACGGCGGTCTTCCAAAATGCGCACCCAACTGCTTGTCCCAGATATACACGCACCAAAATGTGCGCTTCCTGACTTCATTTTCGATAGGGTCAAACAAATCCCAAGTATCGGCAGAACGATGGAGGCCAGCATCAATACACATGGTGACGCATTCTCCAAGTAGCGCAGCGGCTTTAGAGAGTCGTCCTAAACCAACGGCATAAACTGCTGCTATAAGATTGGACTGGATGTTGTACAACGATGGCCGGTCGGCAATAGGTAAAGTGCGTAAACGTCCGAAAAGTTCGAACCACTGAGTACCTGCTGAGATGCCGTCATTGGGGTCTGAGCGGACACGGGGATCATCCATGTGACGCGAAGCCAGACAGCAAATTGCTACTATAAATGCCGCAAAGCCTGGCTCAGCCCATTTCTGTGGGTTGCCGTAATCCTACAGCACCTGGAATGAGAAGCGGATATGATCGTAGAGCCTAGATAAGAAACGTACCGCGAGGAAAGAAGGGACATGAAGGAATGGAAGGATATAATACGATGTCGATAAATAGCATTGCACCAAACTAAGTTGTATCAGAAAGTGGGGAAAAGAAAGAAAGTGCGGAGAGAGAGAGAATAAGTCACACGGGGCGAATAGACGATTTTGGCATAACCGTACCTGTCCATCAGCTCTGGGATAATTGAAGATGTGATCAGTTTCCACAGCACTTGTGGGTTCATGTCCGTTCGGCGAGGAGTACGATTCGGGAACCAGTCAATATTCGTGTTAGCTATCTGACTTGCTTTTGAGGTTGTCCCATTGGGTGAGACATCATTTTCGTTGCTTGTGGCATGCAGCTCGACAAGAAGATCAAGAACGGGTAATCCCGACGTCTCCCCCTGCCACCTGGTACACCCTTCATCATCGAAATATAGATATGACGCTGTCAAGGATAGTTTTGATGTCTCTTCTGCAAGCTGATCAGGGGCTGTCGTTGACTGACTGGCGGAGAAAGGTCCCCCCAGGAAGGAGCTGAACGGTCCCACGGGACTCTTTTGTCGTTCATCATACTTGGAATCGCGTTTAAAGTGCGTTGATGGGTTCATAAGTGGGAAGACATGGAGGGAAGGCGGCGGGACACCAGATGGAAACGCAGTACTAGGTGGGTACCCAAAGGCGGCGATAGGATTAGGAAGTGGGGCGCTATCGGCGGGGAGGTGCCCAAGTGAGCTAGGGGGCAAGGTTCCCCCCGCCGCAAATACCGCAGGCGGGATAGCCTGAATAAGTGTTTCGAGATGCTGCATGCGGTCTTCTAACGTTGCTGTTCGTCTATATCACATAACACAAAAACACAAAAAATGAGTTGTGAGATCCAAGGACGCATACAGTAACCCTGCGCCCCCCCCTAATCACCCACTCGACTCCGCTCTCCAAACACATGGACACAGGAAAACATACGGATCAAGTTTACTCACTTGGACTTGTGTGGATGCGTTCTCTTCCCGGGCTCCTCGAACGTACACGCCGAGTTGGCAGTAAGGCACGCCTGGCAAGGGTGTCCCTCATCACATTTGATCCTCCTCCGTCTAAAAAGTAACCCCCCCCCCCGCCAACCAACCAACCACGAAAAACAACACACAAACACCGTCAGGCAACCAGGCCGCATCGTCAGCACTTCAAAGCCCGGAAGAGATGCTACACGCATCGAGGCTTACCGACATCGATCACACGCCCTAGAGCACAGAAAGAGAGAACACATATAATCAGCACAAAACACGAAAAACACCACAAAAAGCTTGGCGATGAATGGGCTGTAATATATCGCCTCCCAAAAAACCCTTGCCCCCCTTCGTATACAACAGGGGACAATGAATCACCAAGAAAAGCGGAAACAGAAGCACACCTGCTCAACTTGAACCGTCTCTCTTTGAGGATAGACGAAGGCTGCTGTGGAGACTGCTGTCCCTGTTGCAGCTGTTGCTTCTGATCGTGACTCTGCACCTGCTGCGAGTCTGACGTCGACATGGGAGGCATAACAAAAGCGATAACGGAACTCGAAAGCAAGTAACACAAAGAAAGAAAGAAAAAGAGATGACCAGAGACGAAGAGAAAGAAAGAAAGAAAGAAAGAGTTAACAAAAGGGCAAAACGAGTAAATGCTCCAAGAAAGGGAGATAATCAAAAATAAAATAAATAAATAAAATAAGATAATATCACACTCACACTCAAAAATCACAATATCACACTCACGAACCTGCACAGCCACCTAATCCGAATCGCACATACGCAACTAATTACTACTACTACTGTACAAGTCGCACCCCATCCCCCCACTCTCTTTTCACTGTCACCATCACCACTACCATGTCTCTCCACTGCTTCTTGGTCGCCAAACTTCTCCCCACTCACACACTCAACATTACATTAACAACCACCCACCATCTCCACCCGGTCCCATGCCCACAGCTTCCCAATCTTAAACCGGCCCCATCTGCCCTGCCCCCCCCCACTTCTCCCTTTTTTCACACACACACATCTCTTTCGCTGCTCAATCACTCAATCATTCGGCTAGATCCCCTTTCCCGGCTGAGCTTAGACCCGGGCCCACAATCTCTCGGCAATAAAAGAAAGATAATTATAACCCTCGGAACGTTCCTTTGTCTATACAGTGCAGTATCTCTCCATCCCCTCTTGCCCAACAACCATCAGTTGCGAAGCGTGGATAGTATCATATCATACAGTAGCCATGAGTCATTGCCATCATCGAAAAAAATATATATATAATAAACACCTGGAGCTGTGGTATATATATAAATAAAGGGGAAAAAATTGTAGTATCTAACAAGTCAGTACGTACTAGGTACCAGTTGCGCTATCATTTCATTGATTGTCAGGCTCCAAATTCAACAGTATATAATATAGACAGTTAAAAGAAAAAGAAAGAAAAAAGTAGAGTAAGAGTTTTTAAAGAAACACGAGGGAAAAGGAAAATCTGTGAGAAAAAGTATGAAAAGAAAAAGAACCAGTACAAATCTCTAAATCACCATGAGATATAGATCTTGAAAAAAAGGGGGGATGTAGAGAATGAGGGGTGGGGAGGAGGGGAGTAATGAGACCATCCGACGGTTTGACAGAAAGCGAGCGTGAGCATTAGCCAAGAAAAAAAGAAGAGGAATGGAAGCGACCGAGTGTGAATACGAGAATGAAAAGAAGAAAAGAAGAAGAGGAACAGTAACACAGAAACAGAAAGAAAAAAAAAAAGTAAACCCATGAAAAATCAAAAGTGCGTCATTGCACACCAGTCCTCCCCCCACCTTCCCCCTTAAAATTACAGTGCCTGTCCAACTCTCCATCCCACACTCTCCTTATGCGTTCCCACAATCGTACCTGCATCATTATCACCACTACCACCGCCGCCATCTCTCGACGGCCGTGGCGTCTCGACGATCCCATCATACACACCCACATCATCATCACTCGAAACGGACATCCTCCTCCCACCACTTCCACTTCCACTCCCAGCACTCACCTCACCTATCACCACCGGCGGCGGATGTCGAGCCGTAATAGCACCCTCATCCTCATCCTCCGCCGTCCAATACCCATCAGATCCAAGTGACCTAAACGACGCATCACTCGGCGTCCTATACGCCTCCCTTACCCCACCACCACTCCTCACCCTCATCTCATACGCACCTCCCCCATCACCCACACCCAGAGGAGGCACATTCAACATCGATGACGCTCCACCACCCAGACTCATCCTCTTCCCCATGTTCCCCATGTTCATAGCCAACTGCTGTTGCGGCGTCGGCGCCCTCGACGGTGGTCCTTGCATCTGCAGCTGCCCATGTTGCTGTCCAAGCGGGGGCGCGGACAACGGCGGGGGCGTTCTCGGCATACCCGGCAGCACGTCCGGGATCGTCATCGCCAACTGCATCGACGCCCTCCGTGACCCCGGTGCCGACACAATACTGTTCACCCGACTTGGCGGCTTTCCCAACGGCGGCGTCGTCGTCCCCAACTCTCCAGAAGAAGAGTGTCGATAGGTAGGGGCTGGCAGCGGGGACGAAGGAGGGATATCCGACGGCGAATAATACGACGGCATAGACGAAGGTGAGGCCTGGCTGTGGTGGCTCTGATGCCCTCCATCCCGAACTGGTGTCTGCGGCGTCGACGACCGTTGTAGCCCGCTGATCTCATGTGGAGAAGGCAGAGGGGATAAAGAAGGTATTGAAGGTTCAGCATGGTACTGATCTTGAGGAATTTGTATAGGAGAAGTATATGCATTCACACCAGAAGGACGCAGCACATCCTTCTGGCTCATCGGTGGGGTATCCAGATATGTTTGCCGGGGTGTCGCAGTCTCCACAAGTGGCGTCGTCGTCGTCGGGGCAAGCTCATAGCCATGATGTAGCGTCGATATCTCGGACAACGATCGGCTATGCTGTTCCTGGAACATCGGCGCCGCTTCCAGGCTCCCAAGCGACTTGTCCTTGTTCTTGCTACTCTTTCTATGTCTGATTCCTAACTGGTCTTTAAGATCTCCCTTAACCCACATCTCACGCACAATGACCTTGTCAAGCGGATAATAGACGGTAGAGAAGTACTTGAGAACGAAATGTGGTGCTGTAAACCGATCAACAGACGCCCACGATTGAAAATACCAAATGATCAACAACTCACCAAGCGAAATCATAACAGTAAGCAAGACCGTCGCCCAAAACTGGATGCCTCCAAACAAGATAATCACCTCATCCCCGAAATCAATACTCGGGAAAAAGGAATAAATCACGATCCACAAAAGCATCACAAGCGACGATCCAACGACCACAATCCACGTCATAACAGTCCAGCTACCCCCTCTACTCAGCAACCTTTCTTTCAGAAACAAACCCAAAAGAATCACACTCACTAATGCGTGTTCATCCCAACATACGTATTCGCCGCAAATATACCAGCCACAGCAACGGTCGTCCCAAAATCAGCCAACGAATCGATACCTTTGCCGTTCCACGACGTTGCCAGGCCCAGCGACCACACGCAATAAGGAATGAAGAAAATGACCGCAGATTGGTACAGCCCATCAGACATGTACAGCCAGAACTTGGCGCGCGTGTACTCGAGCCCACGGATCCCCCGCACATACAGCGGTGGGAACGCGAGTGCCGCTTTCGCATTGATGTCCTGATCGAACGCTGTGAAATGTGAAAAGATGTGCGTGGGTGATACAGTGAGTCTGCAGTGAAGAGTTGAGCTACGTACCTCCGAGCACGATGACCGGTAGTGATGTAAATACAAGGTTGTACAGCAATATAAAGGTGTACTGATACAAATATGTTGCGTCGAAGCTATGAACGGTTCAGTTCACATCTCACCACCAAAAAAATAAAAATAAAAATAAACAACCACACACCTGTTAAAAGGTAGAAACCAAAACATAGCAAACGTCCAAATAACGTTCTACGCCCCAAATCAATCACTCCCAAACACCCCTGAAATCTATATCATCAAAACGCACCTTATAGAAGAAATTACTGTGCATATCCGCAATACGCTGGTATGACCACCGTCCATGGACAAGCAGCAGCTTCGTGAGGAACCTAAACTGGCCAAACGCATAATCCGCAGACATGGCCGCTTGCGACCCTTCCAGCCCATACAGCCCACACCCAATATTCGCCTCCTGGATCATCGCAACGTCGTTCGCCCCATCTCCAATTGACAGCGTCATTGCGTTCCTTCCTTCCTTTACCTATACACACACAGAGACATTACACACATGACCAACCTTGGCAGGAACAACGCAAACTCACCAACTTGACCGTCAAAGCCTTCTGCGCAGGCGACACACGGCAACACACCACCGTCTCACACTGAGTCCCCAGATTCAAAAACAGCGGCTTCAACTCGGGCATCAACGCATGCCTCAACGTATCCCCATCAATCACCACTGCAAACGAGGCCTTGGCCGTCCCAACGATGAAACCCCTCTCCGACTCTTGTTGATGATGTCGCTTAGACCCAACGGGGGGCGGCCCGAGCACAGAGGCAATCTTATTCAAACCCGCCTCGATCTGCGACCGCGTCTGCTCCATCGAGTCCGCAGAGAGGATCATCACGTCCATGTCGTTCTTAAGTAGGTTACAACTATACCCAATCTCAATAGCCGTCTGCAGCTTGTCACCTGTCAAACCAAGAACCCCACCCCCGAGTCAGTTAATTAGTCATTAAACTTAAGCCCCCCATCTCCGGACCACATCAACGCACCAGTCAAAATCCACAACTTAATCCCGGCCCTATGCAGCATCTCAATCGCCTCTGGCACCCCTTCCTGTAACTTATCCTCCAACGCCGTCGCCCCCAAAATCACCAAATCCTTCTCCACCATCTCACACGCCTTATCCACCTCCTCATCCCGATTTTGCAACGAGCTCACCGCAGCGTCATACACCCTTGACCAGCTCAACCACTCATCCTCCTCCAACTCCCGATATGCAACACACAGCGTCCGCAACCCGCTATTCGCAAACACCTCCATATCCTTCGCCGTCTGCTCCTTCAGCCATCCTTCATGGTCCCCACGCAACCGCGCATACACAACACTGTCTGCTCCCTTACAATACAACACCACCTTCCCATCCGGCCGACGCACAATCACACTCATCCGCTTCCGCGTGCTATTAAACTCCAGCACCCTCAACGGTGTATACCGCTCCGGCTGCCCCATCACCTCAATATCAATCCCGTCCTTCGTCCGCCCAATAAACGGGAACCCCGCATCGCGCGCAGCGGCCACCAGCGCAGCCTCATCCGGGGATTCCGCCTTGTACACCAGCTTCCACGGTTCGTTCTGCGCATCCGGCCGGTCTGCAAGCACACTATGGCAAATCGCCAGCGCCCTGAAAAACGCCACTACATGCCTCCTCTGCACCCCCTTCTGATCCGCCAAATCCTCCGCCAGCTTCGGCGACACTAACGTAAGCTTGTCCTTCTGCAAGTACTTGTTCTTGAACGTCCGCTCCATGATCGCCACCATCTGGTTCCTCAACTTCGTCAACTTCTCCTCAATCTCCCGCGGGTCCAGCTCATCCGCACGCCCCTCCCGCGCTGCAGCCCCTCGCTGTGCTTCAGTCACACCCTCACCATACGACACACCGTAGACAGAACACTTTTGGAACTCCATTACGTTCTGCGTCAGCGTCCCCGTCTTGTCCGAGAAGATGTACTCGATCTGACCAAGATCATCAGAGATGTTCCATGTTTTGGGCACGCATGGCGTGTCGAACGGTTTGTAGTACATGTCGACATCCTGCGAGATGAAAAAGGCTTGAATGGTCTTGACGATTTCAATAGAGATGTACAGTGATATGGGAACGATGTTCTGGAACGCAATCAGGCACGACCTAGAAGAGCGAAAAAGTCAGAAAGATTCCCAAGTTTAACCAAAACACAGACTCACGCAAAAGTAATGATCGCATTCAATACATGACTCGACGTCGGATCTGAGCCCTCCTCAAAAAACTCGGCACTCGTACCCGTCCTCGCGTCCGCCAGCCCATTAAAAATCGCCGCAACCAAACACATAATTGACAGCACACCAAAGTTCACAATCACATTAAAGTTGGTTTCCTTCTCAATCTTGCTCCGTTTTGACGGCGTATCGCCACCGTTGAGCATGATTTTTGTGTCTGCACCCGTAAACACCACCAAGCCAATAACCCATGCCGTGTTGCGCAACGCGCACCCGCGCAGAAGCATCTCGTTGATTGTCGTCGCCTCCTGCTTTTGCTCATTCGTCGCTGGGTCATTATACCGCAGCACACCGTGGTACAGGTACAAATTGGCATGTGGCGGCTCCGAGTCAAGGTAGAACGACGACCGTTCCACGTCCTCCTCTGATGAGATTCCCATCGTCGCCTTGATCGCCCGCCGTGGCTTCAAATTCGTCTCCCCATCCAAATTCTTGGTCTCGAGATAACACATTCCATCCGGGTCCGACGTTGCCAGCACCACGATGTCCGCCGGCACCTGCTCATTGTCCCGCAACAACACAATATCACCCACTTCAAGCTTCTTCCACAACGTTCGCTCCCACCTGGCCGACCCACTCGTATGCTTCCGCCAATCAACAACGCCAAGGCTAGATCGTGAATGCACAGACTGGTGATACTGTGATAGTGAGCCAAAATTCGCCCATTCAGTCGCAGGCGTCGGTATAGCCGTCAATTCAGACAACGAGGTCTTGGACGCATCCATAGAAGCAGGGGGATACGTATGTGAATCAATACTCTGTATATCCTCTAGTCTCCGTCCACCAGGGCCTCTTGGGACGAGATCCAAACTGCTCGCAGCATCGCTCGTCGGACCACCACGCCCACCGTCACCACCACCACCAGCATGGTGAAACATGGACTGCAGATCGACACCGGCAGCACCAGCCTCTCTGTCCCGAAGTCGACGAACGCCCTTTGTGACACGCCCTGGCTTATTGAGGCCAAACATCCTTTCGAACCATGAACGAGAGTCGGTAGGCTGGTTGACGTTTTTCCACCCCCCACTGAGACGTGTGACGGCGGACGTGTTGACTTCTTCATCTAGCACGCCGCGGCGATAATCTTCGATACCATCCTTGACGGCTGTAACGGCGAGGATGAAGGCGAGAGGGAGGACTGCAATAGAGCCAGCTGCTGCCCCGAATATTGGAAACACTTTTTGGAGGGACGGGAAATGAAGATTTAAGGTTTAGAATTTTTATGTGTGGCTGAATTGTAATAAGAGGTGAGACGTACGTTGAAGAATGACAAGGGAGAGGAAGAACAAGTTGGCGACGCTGGAAAAGGGAGGGTAGGGGGTGTCGGTTTATCCGGGGGAGGGACATGAATGTACGTACCGACGGAATTGTTCATACAAATTTTTAGGAATAAATGTAAAGATAGTGTATTCTGTAATGACACAAAAGTTGAGTTTAACCAATGACAGAACTGAGAAAAAGTAGAGGGAGGGTGGGGAGAGACGCACTTGTAGTTCGAACCTTGTTTCTCACATATCGAGCTATTGGTTCGCCATGCTGGTCGACCTCCATCGCGGAGGGAGGGTGGTTGACATAGACATTCCTACGTGAGCCTGGGACCTCTTTAGTCGGCAAGGCGGCTGCTGCACTCGAAGACGAAGCGGTATCTGGCCTGTGCTTGCGGTCCTTCTCTGTATTCCTGCTAAAAAAGCGGGATGACTTTGTACGAATGCTCTTTCGGCGCTCAGCGCGCTGTTCTGATTTGATGGACTCTGCGATAACGGAAGCAGCGGTACGGACGGTTCTAAGACGTAGTTCTGGGTCGATGGAATCGTCGTGCTCTTCATCTGTTTCTGATGAATGTGACTGTATGCGTTTGAAGAGGGACATGTGGGAGGGGTGGCGGTGTGTCGGATGGTCGGGGGGGGGGGGGAGGAGGAGAGAGAAAAGGGGTATAACAAGACTGGGACAGGTCAGTTTAGAGTAACATTGGCGTTGAGGCGGTACTCAATTTCCGTCCATTTAATACACGTGACTTTTAAAAACGTGGTCTCCCGCGCATACAGCGCATATATCCACCCAACAATCCAACCCATCTACTGTACTGTACACCACTGAATGCGTCTCTACTCGTCCGTCTTCCACGTCTCCTCGCCAAGGTCTTGGCACGGGTCATCCAATTTTATTACCACGCTTGTCCAAATATCCATAAACCTACCCTTCACGACAGTCACACACCACCCCGCTGCTTCTCTGCTCACACTAACCATCATAGCATGACACTCGACACTGACACCGCGCTCACCCGCAGCCTATAGCTCAGTTTGTCTTTTCTCCTATATTCCCAAAAACCGGTCATAAGTATTGGTCAATCGGCGCTCGCTGCATGACACCACCACGCCTGTGCCTGCCTTTCTCGTCCTCGGTCATAATTACCCCCATCTGATCAACCCGCTTCGGCTCCAAAGATTCTCCCTTTCACGTCACCTTACTAACCAAAACCAACGTATGGTTACCAACCAGAACAACAACTGAACAAAGCAACCACGTAGACTGTAAAAAATGAATTTTCCCATCCCAATCGTCCACCAGCGCAGTACTGTAACACCCCACAAACTCTTTTTCCAAACTGTACCCTCTAATTTCCATTTTGTCATTTCGCATATGATATCAGGTGCTGAGACAATTCTGGCTAGCCTGATTTTGATCGTCTCTGGCAAGGTACCAATCTGACATTATTGGTGCCTAACTTGAGCACAAGCACAAGACCGTAGTAAGAGTTTTCCTTGGGCCTGTTCAACTAACATAGAATATCAATATGATGACACCCAAGACGGACTACCATCTTGATTTTATCACTCGACAGGATGCATGACCGCCACATCATGGCATCTCATCATCTCATCATCTCATCTCATACCATATCTACTGACATACAGTTTATATTATTCCCTTTTCATATAGCAACAGTTTTCCAAGCTGACATACAGTTGTTCTTTATCAATAATCAATTCTGTTCTTCATTCTGCCACTGTTACCATACGTATACGCGTCCACCAAAAAAAAAAAAAAAATCAGTAATTAACGACTGACTAAGAAAACATACATGACGGTAAAACAATGAGGTAAACATCAGCGCCCATACAGTACTTATGACAGTAAACCCCATTCCAGCTAGTACTATATGTGATTCTCGGTCTCACCCACCTTACAACCAAAAAAAAGATGTAACGACAATGTCCAAAAAGGGAGACACCCCGAACAACATCCAACCGCTCTCGCAAGCTTGTCCAAGTCAACCTGGACTTCAAGGTTTTCGCAAACGAATTGCGATTAAAAATTTATCCGTGACGTGATTCCCGAACGGTTGATCAGTGAGGGGAAGACGGGAAGGAGGAAATGGGATCAGGAGTAGAAGCCTTGGCTTTGTATTAGGGGCTAGTACGTGACGCAGTGAAGTGGTAGTACTGTAGTCTGCAAACACTAGCGTGCATGACGCGAATAGCAGCAAAATATCATATCACCGAGATAACCACCCGTCCTGAGAAAAACACTAGCATCACGACTACAGTACAACACGTACAGTCTGCCTCTTCTCGATTGATCTGCATAAATTCATGCGACGATGCGATGACTCTGTAACAGTGTTAATTATATACCTCCAGCATTATCCTAAATTTTTGACCATCTCCGGGAGTCCCCAAAACCAGTCAGGCACTGTATTATGGGGGCAAAAAATAAATTCAACTCTACGGCTCTCAGACAGCGTACCACTACATACAGGACAAGAACAGGAAATTCCATCTTTATCGCTAGGGTTGCACGGCGGGGGGGTTGCGCATTAGGCTCCATTAATCAACCAGAGATCGGTGAACACACCGCTCGAAGAAAAATCCAATAAAAAAGGAATACCCCATACATACCTTCTTCAGCCTTTAACTAAACGGCGAAGAACCAACTTCACACAACACACCAGCACGATTCACATCCCTCAGATCCAAAATCACTAGCAGCATATATCCTATACCCATATGTCATATTCATAAATCCATATCCATAATACAATCCGACATACAAAAAAACCGTCTCAGTTACATACATTCATATTGCAACAACAAGTCCATGTATACGTAGCTATATATATCTTAGTTATCAATAAGGATGAACACTTTGTTTTTCTTCTTTTCTTTCATTTCTTCAGCCACCGTTGTTGTTTCTGATAGATGACGGGAGATCAAGCGGTGTGTGCGCTATCATGGGGAAGCTGTCCACCCAAAAAGAAAAAAAGAAAGCAATTCATCAGTAAATCCGCAAATCAAGATCAGGAAGAACAGGTATGAGGGGGAAGAAACCGTCAGTGCTCATAGTACGGTCCATCCATCTTCTATGGGCTTCTCGGATACCACCCACACATCAATCAGCCATCGCAACCACAACAGAAACAAAAAGAAAAAGAACCCCCAAGAGAAAAGAGACGACACGTACAGGCGTAGTGATGCCCAACGCTCTTGCAAGTGCATCAAACTCGGCCTGAGTTGGCTTTTTACTGCCAGTGCAAACTGGGAAAGCAAAAGTTAGTATTGACATGCGTGATGTTTAATAAATCTTATATGATTGATTGATTGGGGATTGGGTGGGAGTGAGATTGGGCGTGTATGAGGGAAGGGGGGGGGGTAAAGTGGGGGGGAGGAAGAGGGGGAAGGATGGGACTTACTGTCGATAACGTGTTGCTCTGATGAACCTACTTTGCCTGCGATGTCGGCGTAGGAGAGGCCTGGTAGGAGTAGTGGTTAGTGCGATGCAGTAGCTAGGGTTCCATAGAGGCGAGAGGGAGGGGGATGGGGACGGTAGATCATGATAGTGATTGTGATATAGATAATGATCAAGAAAGATGGATGGATGTCCAGGACGACTATGACAGTCCTCCGTATATGTATCCATGCAATCAAGACGAATCACGATACAAAGCGGGCTACCCACCAGTCCTGGCCTTGGCAGCCGCAACGGCCTTGCACATCGGGTCTGACATGGTGAATGATCAAAGACGAGCTTGAGAGATAAATTTGAGTGTTGGACGTGGGAGATACAATGGGAGGACTGGGATGTGCTTATGATCATATCACTCTTATATATATCTCTTGTGCGGGGGGAACCAATTAGATGGTATGAATTAGTATAATGCAAAATAGAGATATTATGGAAGAGGAAAATGTAATAAAATTTTAAAAATGGTCAGGTCTGGTCACGGACTTGGGGATCTTGTATCATGGTTTTACCCGATTGGTGGTACGTGTTACGATCAGGTGTTAGTTTCGCTTTCGACTCGCGCTGAGTCCTGGTGCGTTGTCATGTCATGTCACGTTGGGCCGAGAAGAGCTGTGGTGGGTACCCTAATATGGGAGTATGGATATGAATACGGAGGGAGTACGGTCGTGATCATAAAATGGTTGGTACAGCGGGATTCTTTTTTTGATGCAGGTGTGAATTATCCTTGATGTGTGTTGTGGTTGGTAGGTTGTTCATCAGAACGTACAAGAAAGACGTACTTGTCATGATTGACTGGGAAGCAGGAGTGATTGTCAATAGATGAAGTAGTGGAATGGAAGACCTTAAGGGGGCCCAGAGTAGATAGAGCTGCGCTGGAAGACTTGTGATGGATAAGGTACTAAAGCAAGAACGAGAACCGGGACCAGCAGTTTATTAATGTGCGAAGAGGCTCTAATATTCCAGCTAACCACCCTCGTCGTAGTCACAGGTTATTCTTAGTATGCATGCAAGACTTGGGAACGGAGTAAACCTCCGCCATGAAGTAAATTTACTTCTGCGACTAGTGCATTACTGTCATCGTTGCGGCATGTACCTGCTTCAGGATTACAAACTGCGAGAACAGTGCAAAAGCAGAACTAGATAAATGCAGTACTGTAGATGAAATTGGCGAGATAAGATTAGATACGGCACGCGGCTTATGTCATATTGTGGTTTGTTTACGCTTCCGTGCAAACATCGGTGTAGTGTGGTGCTCATCGTCCACAAAGTCATACTCAAGGCCCGCCTGTCAATCTAAACATTATGGTACGTCCGGATTCTCACCACTCCATCCAGAGACACGCAACAGTCCCTTGTTCTTCGTAATTTCCTGGTTTTGTGGGTGGATTGATGTGCTGACCTTTGGATGACTTGTTTTTTTTTCTGTAGCCCCCCAAGAAAGCCAAGGCACCCAAGGAAGAAACGACCGTCTCGCTCGGTCCCCAAGTCGCAGAAGGCGAGAACGTGTTTGGTGTAGCGCACATCTACGCCTCGTTCAACGATACGTTTGTGCATGTTACTGATCTGTCAGGGCGGGAAACCATCTCACGAGTTACTGGTGCATTCCATTCTTCCCTTACTTTACAATTCTTATTAATTGATCGGGAAATGTAGGTGGAATGAAAGTCAAGGCTGACCGTGACGAGTCCTCGCCTTATGCTGCCATGCTTGCCGCCCAGGATGTGGCTGCGCGGTGCAGGGAGGTAGGCGTGACAGCGCTCCATATTAAGCTTCGGGCTACGGGAGGTACGGGAACCAAGACCCCTGGTCCGGGTGCGCAGAGCGCGTTGAGGGCCCTCGCACGCGCGGGCATGAGGATCGGTCGTATTGAGGATGTTACACCTGTGCCGACTGATTCGACTAGACGCAAGGGTGGTCGCCGTGGTCGTCGTCTGTGATCTTCGGAGAAACTGCATCGGTTCGCGCAACACCCTATTATCGCCCTATCATTCATCAGACGAGTCAAAAAAAATGTGGGAGGTGTTCCCTGTACAGAAGTAGGATTAGTAGGAAGTGTTTGTTTGTTCGCCCCTCCATTCCCCCAATGTTACGTATTGTCGCCGTTCGACGCGCAGCAGGTTCGGTAGTTTTTGAACCTGTCCCGTGGTCGTTCATCTCATATATGGTTACTTGGCGTTTGAACACATGTTTTGAGTGAGAGATTGTGGCCAGGCGCTAGATGGGACGGAATAAGACAAGGTGATCAAAGATGAAATCAGTGAAGAGCTGTGCAGGTAAATGAATAGAAAGCGATGTCAAAGGTGTGCAATAAGTTAGTCAAGTGTGTATTAGATAAGTTTGAGTGATGGTGATAATGAAGAAAAGTTTTTTGAAGCCGGGACAAGAGATGCTGACAAAAAAGGGAGCGAAACGATTGTTCTCTGCCCGACCTCTGTCCTGTGCGTGCCCACCTGCCCTCCTCATCCCCAAAGTCCCCCCTTCCTCCCCTCCTCCTCCTGGACACCCATCCCACCCCTCCACCGTCTGGCCCATTATCCTTATCTAACCCTCCGACAACATCCTCCGCACACCCACCCATACACACCCACATACATACACCCAAGATCATAACGCACCGCCCAGCCCCTCTACTACCCCACTGCAACACCCCTCCTTTTTGACAATTCAATTCATATCTACAAATCACGACACACAATCTCAGGATTTTCTTAATACACCAATCTGGGCGGCCACCCGGCACGGATTAGCAGGGTACTTTCTTATAACTCCGGCTTTGAAAGTGAATTGAAGGTGCTGGGAAGAACAAAGGAATAAAAGATAAAAGGGTTTCATGCTTGTTCTGCACCCATCGAGTCGCTGCGATATCTGCCTTGAAGCTTACACACAGGATTCGCCCGCCAGGTCGCCTCATGCTATTCCATGCGGTCATGTCTTTTGCAGATTGTGAGTCTCCATCACTCTCACTCTCTCCCTTTTGCCATCGCCTGTCCCTCATCCCCCCCATCCCGTACCTCTCAAACTCACGCCCACGTTCCCCCCCGCAGATGCCTCCTATCCATCATCCCACCAAATTGTCCCCTCTGCCGCAAGCCCTACCTCCCCGACCGCGTCAAGCGGCTCATCGTCGACAAGATGGAAGAAGTGGACGACCAGCTGACAGGCGATAACCGCCGCGAGATTGACCTCCTCCGTCGGCTCATGACCTGCTGGGACGACTCGGACGAATGTCTGGCGGAGCTTACTAGAGAGGTCGATCTCTGGTTGGATGGAAGAACTGCTTCGGTGTGTGTGTGTTTCCTTTTCACTTTCTATATGCGTGTGTGTGTGTGTAGGTTACTGACTTGCAAGTGTTTACTCTCTCTTTTTTAGCATCCGGCACTGAAGAAGGCACGGGCTGCATTGGCAGACTACCAGAAGCTCAAATCGCGCAAGGAGCGGGATAGACTCACCATCAAGGCGCTTAAAGAACGAGAAAAGATTACGAGCATCGAACGAGACCAAACGCACGCAATAGAACAGAGTCTGATTGAACAATTAAGTCAACTAGAAATGTACGTCGTTGGTGGTGTCTCTCTGCTCTCCAATGCATGCTGACATATTTACGGAACAGGAAGGTATCTATGATTTCTAACATCTAACCTACGCCTTGGAGAATCAGTTCAACTGATACAGCGTTAATACAGTTAGCAGCCAAAGAAAATGAAAACCAGACCTTACGATCCCACGTGAATCGAACAAGACTAAAGAATCCGTTACCCAATCCCCCAGATACGCCTATACCCTTGCACCAAATATCCCAAGCAGCTGTCCAACCTACCCAACAACAACAACCGTCCGTCCAACTTACAAGAACACCCACAAAGGCAGCAGTAGCAATCCAACAGCAACAGCCTATGCCCCGTGCCTCCACTTCCCTCAGCGTCTACTCGCGGGCAGAACCAGGTCCTTCTACCAACGTCAGCTCTAGTGCTAGTATCAACACAGCCAGATCCCACCAAACGCGGTCGAATGGCATCGTCTTTGCGCGCAACGCAGAAGAGAGGAAAATAAAGGAGCGAGAGCTAGAGTCCATCCTTGCTACGCATGGTGTGAATATTAGTGACCTCACGCCCGCCGAGCGGGAGGACCTGGTGAACAACTGGCATCCCAAGTTGATCCCAGTGTGGGCGATGAAGCGGTCGATGCCACAGTCGTCGGAGCCTGAGAGGAGGTTCGTGATTTTGCCTGGAGCGAGGCCTGAAGAGAGGGTTTACCTCCAGAACGATGGGACTGTGCGGAATACAGCGCCCCCGGATGCGTATCCTGCTGGGAGTAGATCAGCGGGGTGGCCTCCACCTGCGGATACTGTGTCGCCTCAGGTGTATGTGCCCCCAACATCAATACCAGTATCGACAACGACAAACGACCCCACACAGGTTGTGGATTCGAGCTCAGGAGTTGGTGTTCCAACAGGAACGGGTGCGGGAGCTCCAATGTCGTCCTCGTCGACTTCTACGAGCCCAGTACCTAATGGGTTTGGGAATTCAAGACACAATCCGTATGTGCTGGCTGCATTGTACATGAGCGAGTATATGAATGGGTACGGAGATGGGTACAACGTGGGGACTGCAGGGATGGATCCGAATGGACAGAATACGAGGATGCAAGTGGAGGAACCGGTGAATGAGGGTGGAGGGGAGACGTGGTATGGAGAGGGTGGAGTAGCAGGGGATGTAGATGGGGTGATCAGGGAGGATGGGACGCCTAGGGCGACGTGGACACATCCTGTGCTTGAGGAGCTATCATCCCCGAGGGATGGAACACACTCACTGCCTCGTCCGGCGTATGGTCATAATCCTCGTACTTCGCATGGTGACAGTGAGACTGTTGTTGTTCCGCCATCGGCAGCGCAGGTGCCTACGTCGGCACCAACATCAGCTAGTAGCAGTCGGTCCCATCACCACCACCACCACCACCACCACCATGACCGTGACCCGCCCGAGGGTCGACGGTCATCCCGTAGCGGGTCGAGACACCAAAGTTCAATGTCCACAATAACGACCGCGACGACAGCAGCGACGACGATGCAGGATGACCTGAGTAACTATGCTGATGGGCATGTGACGGACTCGTCGGTGCCGTCGAATCGGAGCAACGATACGCTCACGACGTCGACGACGGTGACTGCGCGGTCGGGGAGGCATGGAAGAAGGCGGTCTGGGGTGGTTGTGCCTGGGCATGAGACGGATGTGGAGAGCGTGATGAGACGTGGAGTAGCAGCGGGGGGGTTGGATCGGTATGGGAGGTCTGGTGGTGCGAGTAGCGTCTCTTCGTGGGGGACTGTTCAGTCCCACCAACAATCAACAAGACATCATCACCATCACCATCGTCATCATAGGCATGGGGACACGCAGAGTGTAGGGAGCAGTTTGGCTGAGCTGGGGTTGACGTCGTTTGGTCCGGCGAGTATGTATCCGGGTATTGGTGCCGCTACTGCTGCTTCGCCTTTGGATGGGTCGATGTCGTCGCTGTCGTCGCTGGGGTCGTCTACGAGTTCGAGGACGAGTTTGGTGGGGATGTATCCGTTTCCGGAGGATGATGTTGTTGTGCTTGAGCGCCAGCAGCATCACCATCACCATCAGCATACGGGTGTAGCGTCTGCGTTGGTTGGTGGAGGAGTACAGTCGCAACAGGCTGCACAACAAGAACAAGGGCAGAGAACGCCAAGGCAGAGAGGCGAGCGGAGGGTGTCGTTCAGCCATCGGACTGCGCTTATCAATGTCAACGGACACGGGCACGAAGCAGGTGGGAGCGGCGCAGAGAGAGAAGGGGAAAGAGAACGTGAACGAGCGGGCGTGTACTCTGCTGAACCTCCCTCCCCATCCCCACAGCATCACGTATCCTCTTCTGCAGTGGATGTGACGAGCGGAGGGACGATCCGTGCGTCATCAAGGCGGCAAGGCCAAAGCTCAAGGCACGTGCATAGGCGTGCTGTGTATTCTGCTGCTGCTGGCTCTGCTGTTGGTGCAGGGAGTAGTTTGGACGCGTCTGTTATGGGTATCTTCATAGGTAGTGGTGCAACCGGCAGCGGTATGGATGGGAGTGACAGGGAGATGGGAGAGACGATGACGGGCCCAAGGCTGTTGCAGAATACGCCGCCTGGGATTCGGAATGCGCTTGGGTTGGATATTCCCCCCGGACAGGGATCAGGAGGGAGTGGAGGGAGTGTGGGAGGGATTGGGACTGGGACTGGGGAGGTGGCTGCGCCGACACCGATTTCGCCTGCTGAGCAGTTTTTGAGGACATGGAGTTACGGTAACGGTGGTGCAGTGTGAGGGTTTTCGAGGTGTGGAGTTTCGAAGAAGGAATATCTGGATGGGATTTTTTTTTTACGGCTGCGACTGGTTCGCGTGAGGCTGGGGGTTTTTTTTTTTGGTGTGTGGATATCGTAGGTTGAATGGTTGTTGGGGAGGAAGGGCTAATGCCTACTTGGCTTGGTTGATTTTTTTTTTTGACTATATCCTGCTGCATATTTTGTATACCGGCATCGTCCTTTACTCTTTTTTTTTGGTTTCAGTTGCCTTGGATGGATTTTTTTTTTTTTACTTACATTTTACTTTACTCGCTAGTAGAGCTGAGCTTTGTGCTAGCCAGTAGTCATCGTCGTCATCGTCGTCATCGTCGTCATCGTCTTTACTCTCCTCATATGTACACTATATACATGATTGCATTGCGTTGGTCGCTGAATGGACGTTTCGTAGTACTTTATATTATACGATTACAGGTACAGTACTAGAAATTCATAACAATGATGATGAATGGTGATGATGGTGATGATGATAATAAATACAATACTGTATTCTTTGTTGGAGTTGGAGTTGGAGTTGGAGAGGAAATAATCATTTATCCCGAGTGGTGCTTTTCGTATTTCACACTTATCCTTACTCACACTAGAATAATACTTGCACCACTGCATTGGTACATCCTTAAAAAAAAAAAAGACAACAAAGCCTACGATCAGTCCGAAATCAGGCATCAAACACAGACCATCCTGCTGCGTCCTTGCCTTGTGAACTGCGCGATCCCAAAGCCGACGGACGGACAAGAGTTCATATATACCAGAACGGTATGATCGTCTGGCTTGGTTCTAAACGAGAAAAGTCAAAGTTTAAAGGCCCCAAGGAGCTCGAGGATTGGTGAAGAGGGGACATCTACGATAGGAATAGGTTTTTGTTTGTTATAGTTCTAACCGCGGCAGCCAAGAGCCATCCGAGAGGGTGGAACTTTGATTGATTAATTATTTTATTTTGGGTGTGACTGGGAAGCGGAAGAAGGTGCACTTTACTATATGTTGGCCCGGCTGAGATGTGAGATCTGGAAAACAATATAGAGAAAGGAGAAGTTTCCAGTCTTCGGGAAGGGGAGGGTACCTACTTACTCCACCTTCCAAAAACATAAAGGGTGGTTTTATCATCGTACCATCGTATCATTACAATATCATAGCATCAGGCATCATACTGCGCGCTATATCGGAAATAGAAGGGGGAGGTCGAAAGCCTTAGGGGGAGGAGGAACTCGCATGACCGTTCTTATCTGATAATCTGATGTCGCTTTGATCGATAAAATGTGATGTGTGCGCGATGGGTTTAGATTGGGAGAAGGGAAAGGGGGGTGCTTCCTTACGGCGACTGGGTTTTCAGTTCGCGGAAAGGACTCCAATGGGCGTGTTGTGGTGCGATCGTTGTATTATTTTGTTAATTTTTTAGGTGGTTCTGTGGTTCTTTTTTACATTGAGAAGAAGAGAAGGAAATGACAAGGGGGTTTGAGTAGGTGCGATGACGGCAATGACGCATAGTAGTCGTGGCTGTTTGTATTTCAAGAAGAAAGTAAGGTGCATGTACCATGCCTTCTTGACAATGCTTTCTTTCAGAAACGCACATCGTGTTCCAGTTCTAATGATTTCCTCGGGATAATCGATGAGCTTAGTGCGAATGTGATCAGTTGTGTCTCAGTCCGTGTGGGTAATGATGTACCAGTGCGTGGGTGTGTGCCTCGAATCACGAAATCAAGATCTGAGTTCGTTTGTTGTTGCATTCGAGGGTACCGGATGGGGAGGAGGGGTGTTGAAAGTTTGGTGCGCACACATATCTGGAATCTTGAGCCAGTTTCAAAAACGAAAGCTTCTGTCAGGCGATTGATAGCTGTGTATTTGATCACCCACAAGGGGGGTTGGATGAAGTATACTTATGAAACAGAGAGAGGGAAAAATAATTAACAAATCCTTGGATGGAAGATAAGCGCAGTATATCAGAAAACCTTGCTTTGCATAGTAACACCCCAGATAGTTCGTGAATGTGAACATACATCATACTGTTCCCAGAATAGATGGGCAAGGTTTGTGAGAGGAAATAAAGAAACACAGAGAGGCTTTTTTGATTGGGCGACTGCGTATCAGATGAGAGTGTACAATAAATTCTCGAGTTCCGCTCGTAAGCAAGCAGATTGTGGCAATGCCTCCACCCTTGAATTTTTTTCCGTTCCTCTCGTTTCATTTAGCGTTTCGGTGAAATGCACAGCCCGAGTAAAGAGGGTGAAAGAAAACAACAAGAGGAGTCAAGAACTTTTTGTTAAGCGTAGACTTATTCATCGTGATTGATGATTGTGGACCTGACACTTTGAGTTTCGGTTCTCGGTGAAGCTAAACCGCCCACATGTGCATTCACATGAGCTGCTCGGAAAAAGTACCGCCATGTACGACAGGTGTGCTACTTCTCATATTCCATATTGGCAGAGAAGCACGCTAAATCTCCGATGGCTGTTTTCTTTTCTTCAAGTTCCTTCCATGGCTTTCAAAGTTCTAGTGGCACTGGGGATGGCCGATTGTATACTTTGACGTATCTTTTAAACCATAGACCTTGGCTGAAGCTTCGAGAGAAGATATGAGCCACCTAGTGGACTTGCTTCTTCTTTCCATTTCGTGCTTTCGCGTCTTAGTGGCGCTGAGCATGGAGGTTGTGGTTGCACACCTTTGACTTGTAATCTTCACTGAGTCAGCAAGACCATTAAGGTACTCGTGAGAAACGTCGCATGGCCGAAGATTATGCCAGTCGAAGCAGAGCACCACCTCAACGCCACTTCGAGGCAGCAACACCGCCGGACACGATGTCGCTGGTAATACTCACCCTCAGAATTCTGTCATATCACTGATCCATGCATAGATACATGCTATCGTTGCAAGGGGTTCTACTATCTTGGCCGAGCATCAAGGAGACAAACGAGATTTCTCGCAAGGCAAGTTTGTTCGGAGCATCCTTTTGAATCGAGGTGGCTTGGCTTACTAGCGAAATATGATCAGCTACTCAGACTATACTCTCGAAGATACCTCTACAGGACAGGTATAGTGCTTCGTTTTGTACAATGGATGGTGATGTTGACTTAGGGGTGCTTGGTGTTTCTAGCAAGCTAACTTATGTTTGGGAGCAATATCTATTCCACTATATCTCAGAGGGCGGGTTCGTGTACCTCGTAATGGCGGATGATGCACTTGGACGGTGTGTGCCATATTTTCCATCCTGTAGTCAATTGGCACTGAACCCGGATATCACATTCACTCTACTCAGACGGGTGCCTTTTGCGTTCTTAGCCGACTTACAAAGAAAGGTCAGACTTCGTAGCTCCCAAATCTATTCTCATCCACCTCTCCCATGCTTATCACTTTGTTCCAAAATAGTTCATGTCAGCGCCGTCCTCTTCGTCTGGCGACATACCAGCACATGGCCTACAAGGCACCTTTGGACCCATAATCGCCGCACTGATGGAGACGTACAACACGGCGCCACCAGCCGACGAACTTTCGCGCGCGCAGGACGAACTCAACCACGTCAAGCACATCATGGTCCAGAATGTGGAGCAGATCCTCAGCCGCGGTGAGCGCATCGAGCTGCTTGTGGATAAGACGGACGTCATGGCCGGGCAAGCAACAGCATTTCGACGTGGCGCGCGGAACGTAAGGCGGGATATGCGGTGGAAGAGTCAAAAGATGGTGGCGCTTTCGTTCGTTGCAGGGCTTGTGAGTTTCCTCTTTTCAAGTTCCTTCGTTTGGGTTCCTCTTGAAACTCGGGGAGGAAGGAACATTGTGCGGAATAGATTGACACCTATTTCGTTTTAGCTCATCCTTTGGATTCTGATCGCGCAATTCTGTGGTGCGGGCCTCAACCATTGCAGTTCATGAAACCAGGGCATTTTTTCATTTGGTTATAATTTACTCCGCCTCACGTGAGGCGCTACTAACCCATTCATCGTTTGTACCTTCCTCATCCATTCCTGGTCACTCCGATGATCACCATTGGGTAACTTGCCTTTGGTGATTGTAAGGCGGCGGGGAGCGGTTGGCTCCCCTTGAATTCACATATATATATTCTCTAGTACTAGTATGATAGCCACAGGACAGTTCCCAGTATTATAAATCATCCGATCTATTGTGTGTGACTAGAATATATTCTGTTTCCCCGTTTCCTACACTAAACTCTCTATCAGTGGTAAACTTCGTGCCCAGAAGCCGAGCCACTGTATTATGAAAGAAAAATGATCCGGCTTATCTCGAAATTATTCAATATGACCATGCTGGAACTTGGTCACTTGTAGTCCGCCCGTTGACCAGGTGATATGGCAGCAGTACAGTACCCCCCGTTACATATCTGTCGGAGGTTTTAACTAGTTTCTCAAGCGCACTATACGGAACCAATTGTCATTGGCTGGCTAGAGCGATAATCGCCACTATCCAATGTCCCATTCATCCATCTATTAAATTCATTCATTCATTTCACGGACATAGCTTGTTCAACATCATAGTCTTATCGGACGCAGACTCCCGTTCTCTTAACTTTCTTTTCAGAGTTTCTTATCTTGCCTAAACATAGCCGACGCATACTGGTAGAACACATCCGTGACTTGTCACATGTCACCACGCACAAGGGGGAGAAAGAGGGGTTGGTTGGTTGCATAGATGCGCGTGAATATGATAAAACAGATTCTTATTTCGAATGTTTGGCCATTTGATACTGATGGGCGGAGGACGGACACGGTGGGGGGTAGGAGACGGGAGGCGGTGCTAGTGGTAGTCAGCACCTCATACTTCTCGGAAATAATCTCTCCCCTTGTTTAAAAAAGTCGCGGTTCCATCTTTTCGCACAGGATAGAAAGTCCACGGATCTTACAGGAGAGGAAATACGTGTCTGAGAGACTGGCCGGCTGGACAACAGTTGCCTAGTTGAAAAGGTCGTTATCTGGGCCTCAGCGTTCCAAACAGAGTAAGTACCTTTAGTGCCGTTGAGGTGGCAATGCCCGCTTTCTATCCTTCATTGGGATAGGATAGAGGAAAGGGGGAGGAAAGGGGGGATGGGTAGGTGGGTATGTCCTTACCCCAGATCCTGTGACTCAGGGTTGTTTCTGAATGCTCTGATACCATCTATCAATCACGCCTTCCTTTCCTTTCTTTTTCAGCGTTTTCCGTTTCCGTTGTAGATTGTAACATGAATACATAATTAATATATTTCTCCCCTATCCAATGTATCCATGTCAGGCTCCGTGGGGTCTGTCAACTAATTTATAATAAGATGCAAGCATACTATGGATGTGATAGATATGATGTGATGAAAGAGATGCACAGGATAGAAAAAGCTTGTGATTTGTATTGCTTTGTATGAGGGGGGTTGTATTTGCACATAAGTCCAGGACTATGAATACATATGGCGAAAATGAGCAAGAGTTTACACACACACCGTTCGATTTGGGAAACAAACGAACCAGAATAAACATAGCAGCAAAAAAGGAGCACAACGCAAGAGAGACAGAAAGAAAGAAGGGAGATTCGAAAGAAGAAAGGAAGGAAGAGAAGATTTGGATGGTTTACTCTCGAGCCAGCCTTGCAATGTCTTAAGAGTCGGCCATATCAGAGAAGCCAGATCAAAAGATGCACGTAAGGAAACAGGCAGAGAAAAGAACATAGGAGGGAGGACGGGGGGGTGTTGCATTCATGATTGTGGTTGATATTAAATAAGCCATGTAGTTTGAAAATGCTTAGATGGTTTGAAACAAGATTATACAGAGATGGGTGGAGTAGTGGAGGAATTGGACAAGCCGGCAGAGTGGACAATCTTACTTGATCCAGAGGCATACCGATGAGAGTTAGAAGATTGCTGGCCGTGCGCACCATTAGCTTCTCTTTGCGTAGTTCGCGAACTCTTGCGGGTTAAAGACTCAGTTGCCGAAGCAGAAGCCGAGGTGAAAGACGAGACTTTCTGACTACTTGCAAGAGACGCAGAGGAGATAGCAGCTGAAGGAACATAAGCAGAATTCACCTGTTCGCGATAAGGCGCAGCCGACGCAGTCGTCGTGGGCGTGGTTGTATGAGTAGGACCATTTTGCGACGCAGCAGGTACAGTTGCACTTGCACTCGTCTTGCGTGAGCGCTCCGAATCAGTACGGACGCGCTCTACTTCTTGCCGGTCACGGTCCCTGTCAGACTTGCGCCGTTCGCGTTGGTATTCCTCTTTCTCTTTCACTTTGGTCGCCTTCTCGGCCATCTGTCGTTCTTTCTGTGTCTTCTCAATAGCCATGGCAGCATCACTTGCACGGGACACGACAACATTGACAGGTGCCTGGGTGGGCATAGCGTGGGAGTGGGTATCGCTGGTGATTGGGTTTGTCGCAGCGTTCGTTGAACTGGAAGGTAACGGTGAGTGCCGGTGCATAGCTGCTGATCCAGAACGTCCAGAAGGTGGTGACCGTGACCGCGAGCTGTTGCGGCGAGACTGATTACGAGAGGAATAGCCACCCGAGGGTTCAGGAGATGAAGAAACCTGCTGTTGCTGCTGCGGAGTGTGAAGAATATCATACAATCGGCGCACGGGTTCGCTGCGAGATACATTGATCCGAGCCGGTTCCTCACGCGGGAGACTAGTCGAGACTTCATGGACTGGACTAGGTGAACGTGATACGGCCCTACTGGGTGACAAGCTGCGTTCACTTATCGGGCTTTCTTCCTTGCCTGGGTAGATGCTTGCAGGAGGGGAGACATTGGATGATGACCTAGCCCGTCCTCGATCATACTCAGCGGGTGAAGCGCGTGACAATCCATTTTGTATCTCAGGTGCAGCCGAAGTCGATACCGATCCCCGGCGGCGGTGAACAGGCGATGCATGTTCAACGATAAACGACGGCCTTGAGAGAAGGCTTGTGCGACTACCGTTAGATGGAGGAAGCATATCGGGGAATCTAGGTAAACGGTTGCATTGACAAGACATTGGGTGGTCTGCATGCCCACACTGGTCAACCTCGCTCCGAAGTGGGGAACCTCTCCTTTCTTGCTTGACGTCAAACTCCTCTTCGAGTTCTGGCACATCGCTGAGAGTACCACTGGGAGGAAGCCGCTCAGTAAGGTCAGGGAACGGTGAAATAAGGTGCGAATCGGTCAACTGCACACTCGAGGCCTTGAATCGTGCGAGATTGAAGCTCGGCATATACTCATCTGCGATCATTTCAGGTCGAGGAGAGTCTGTCCCAGAGTTAGACGGGTCCATCACCGGCCTTGTGTACTGTAGATCCCTTAACCGGAGTTGCTTAAGCTCTTGATTTAAGTTACTCCACTCCGTGACAACGCAATTGTACTATTGTTGGATAGGTAAATGGGAAGCTCGAGTAGCAACGAACGTTCACTTACTCGACTAGAAACAAGTCAGTTTGATGGTCGATCCATATGCTCAATAAGGGACTTACTCCACGATGGTCTCGTAGGCCGCATGGGCCCTGGAGACATGCTCTCTCAAATTCATCTCCACCACTAACGCTAGCTCTCGATCGTCCTTCCGACCCGTCTCAGAAGCTTCTAGCTTACGTTGTAATTCTGCCTTCTCCAGGTTGAGCTGGGCAATTTGGTCTTTGAGTGTATCCAACTGAGTTGCTTGAGATCGATACGCTGTCTTCACGTCATAGAGGTAGGCTATCATTCGAAGGCTAACTCTTAGCTCAGGGAACTGAACGGCGCTCAGACATGTTTGTATTGCGTATCAAATTACACACCATTGTCCTTGGGTGACCCTGAAGAAATACCCGACAATCAGCGATCAACTGCCGCACGTTGGGTTCAGAGGAGCCCTCATTAGCAACATTGGTGATCGCTTCCTGGAGTCTACGAGCCTCCTGCTCACCAGGCGTAGGACAGGATGCTCTGACAGGTGACCCACTCTCCAAGTCAACATGGAGTTTGACGCAAGACCGGATGTCGTACTGTGCCCGACACAGAGGACAAGTATTCCGGGTGAGGCGGTGAATGCACCTTCACGGGTTTATGGGTGAGCTCCTAGCTGAGAGAGAAATCGACAACACACTTACTCTAAGCAGAAGACATGGCCACAACTGACAGAGCATGGTGCTTTCTGCTCGTGATTGAAGTGCTCTAGGCAGACGTCACAGGTTGAACCCGCACCCAGACTTAGCATAGCGATCTGACCAGGACCTGTAGGCGACTGGGGTATATAGAAAGTGTAAGGTATTGAAAAGGACGCTCAGAATAAGGAGCGGTCCGGGGTATATAAGGTACAATGAGCGGCGACAATGGTCGGTGGGCGATCCTGTAAAACAGAAGGGGAGAAAGGACAATATGTCCTGGCAAGCACTGACCCGGGCAGGGTATTATAAGCTAAACATGAGGCCGCTAAGTTAACCGTATGATCAAGAGTCGGAGACCCACTCAGGTTCAATCCCCGTTCCCTGAATGTACCAGTCACAGTCACAGTGATGAAAAACAAACAAGGTCCACGATGTGGCCAAAGTATTGGCGTGGAAAGATTTGATGTGAAAAATATGATAAGGAATGGTGCGGAGTCTGGGTTGTGCAGCAATGGAACAGTCTAGATAAGCGCCCGGGTGTCTCTCGAAGCATATTCTCCAAATGGACTTCTTAGAAAGAGATCTGTTGATCACGAGGCTTAAGGTATCCAACTTGGATGGGTTTGGTTCACAAACCCCATATGATCGGACGGCATCGGTAATCGGTGCGGTAATCCTGGCCTCGTGTCCAAGCTCGTGTCCGTTGCTCAACATATCAAGCCCACCTGGTCTTGAGACTTTTCCTCATCCATCCGACCCTCTTCTCAATCTGTGCGGTTGCGTCGCTGTCTCTGCTGAGAATTAGGAAACAATTAGGAAATATATTTCAAAGTTGCTTAGTCTAGTCTTGTCTTAGTGAGACGAGCCACCCACCGCCTTCACGAGTCACCCTCAACTCCCCCAGTCCCCATCTACCTCAGATAGTAATGCCGCTGCATTTGAACCTGGAATCACGCGGCAGGATGCCTAAGCATTAGGGCGGGGACTGAGATAAGCCGTTCTTGTGCGTGCTGGTTATTCTATTGACCCTGTAGTTGAGGTTCGTGGCCAAGCAAGTTGGGAAAAGAGTGTGCATTGTGGGTGTAGAAGAGAAACATTGCTGAGGGTCTTGACTGGTGTTAGGCTCAAAGATAGTTGGCTTTCCCGGCCCGTTTACCGTTCGAAACCAAAAGCAACTCCACTACTCAGATGATAATGATGAAATTGACCTGTAGGGCTGAAATGTGACGCCTCTAGCAATGCGAATCTGCGGGTCCAGAATACAACTTTCGCTCTTCAACTCAGATTGAAATCACGCCGCCGCACACCCGAAGCCGAATAGAAGAATCTTGAGCGAAGAGAACACTGTCATTGTCAAATCCAAATGACAGGTCACAAAAAGTTTCGACGCCATGTCACATTGTTGCACTATCTATGCAATCGCTATCGATGGCCTAAGGCAAAGGCCCTAAAGTATGTGAAGAAGGAAGGTGCCCTTATTCTGTCAATCAAAGGGTGTCGATCTTGTAGTATGCAGACTAGAACACGCCGATAATGAAGCTTAGCTGATAGCTCCATTCCTTGTGGGTGAAATCAAAGCACGAGAAGATCTTGAATGTGATTATATGCGCTTAACAGGACGAGAGAAACAACTGAAAGAAATGCTGAAAGGATTGAACGCTGTGAGAACAAAGATGGTACGGAGCTTCGCGGCAACGTACTCTGTCAGACTATGCTAGGCATGGTCTAATAGTTCTATATCCCGTGATTGGGCTATTAGGTTCCTTTCCTAGATACTCGCCAAATTGGAGGGACAAAGGTATTATTGATAGCTTCTGAGCATCTCTGCATTATTCTAGTCATCTTTGGAATACAGAAATTGATTTGTGCACCTGAGAATGCATCTACTTGTTCCCAAGAATATTTTCATGGTGGTCGGGATATAACGTGTAAGTAGCAGCACAAGCCAATTTTGCCAAATTTCTGTACATACGTGTCACAACCATAAATAGTAATGAATTTCCACGGTAAACAACTACGTTTCAGTTTTGCTGCCAGCGCACTTGGCCTTACACTTGTCCACTCTCTCATACTTGTCCTTGCTGCATTATGGTGAGTATTCCTTGAAAATCTCTCAAAAGACAATGCCGCTGATACAGGGACCTTAGTCCGACTCTGACTCCCCTCGTGCAAACGGTTCTGGTCGTGCTGCCGTTGCAAAACCTCCTGGTGCCCAGATTCGGTACTGTTTTCCAAAAAAACGAGGCTTTACTAAATGTGTTTTTCTAATTTGAAACATTCTCTAGGCGACGTGCAGCTGGTGCACAGGCATCAAGGCCCAACTCAACTCGTGCTGCAGGTGCCGGCGGGTCCTCGAACACCATGCTCAAACTTTACACGGACGACTCTCCAGGGCTACGAGTGTATGTATTCTCGCCAACTCATTCACCTTGGTCACACTTTCTAACCTGCTTGTTTAGCGACCCTTTTATTGTTCTTGTGCTCTCACTTTCGTTCATTGGCTCCATCTTCTTCCTACATATCTCTGCCAAAATCATTCGGGCGTTCAGCAAGTAATTAGCCCACCGAGTTGATATTCATTTTGGAACACGTACGGGTTATATTCACTTGTATTCGCGCGACATACATTTCGGAGAGCGGGCGAGTCGAGGTACCAACAGTAATGCGAGTTCTCTGTTAATGCGCTGTAACAAAAGTAACCTGCTCTGGGGGAGCAACCGCTATCTATGATACCATCTTTTTATTTCGAAAAATGTTGCCTTATCATCGCCTGGTCTGGGAGTTCGTATGACAATTGCTTCGAAACTTGGTCATGAGTTTTTTAAGGTGCTGACATCTGCTGTTGTTTAATAGTGTGCCTCTTTCGGAGGCTTTTCGCCGGAGGACATCAACCCGTATATATGCATTAATTCGTACATGAGGCTCGTCATCTGTCTTGAAGGTTCAGTCCGGCAATGGAGGAAGCAGCAAATAGTGTTTCCCTCGATGATCCTCTGCTTCTAGTATCCCAGGCCTTCATGAAACCCTCACGAGACTTTGATATCCTCCAGACAAGATGTTCCCCTTCCCACAGGCCTAAAGAAGCAACACCTGCTTGTAGAGTGATCCTAAGCCTCTTTTGGTCCACTGATCTGGTCTCATACTGAATTGCAACAGTCAGAAATAGCTGACAACATGAGGTCTATACGCCATAGAGTTTTAAGAACACTGGCTGCTCCCAGTGGGTGGTTCCGTGGTAGGGTCACCTGATACTAAGGGGCTTCAATCGCAGAAGCCACTCTTATGGAAGCCTGACTCAAGAATGAAGTCATGGTCCTTGTGTTTGCCTACGTCAAGTTCCAAGCCTTTGAAGAGGGTGCCATGTCACAAGAGCGTCATGATCCCTGGCTTGAGCCTTGAGTGATTAATATGGATTTGAGCCATAGCCAGGTAGTAAGCACTAAATCTCGGTATCTGGCGCTCCTCTCACAAAAGAGGCTCAAACCAAGATACATCATTCGCATCATCTCCAACCAATGGATTTCGGCAAAGCTGTTCTAGTATTGATGTATACGAACATATCGAGTTCCTGGGGCTGAACCTTATTGCTCCTTATAGCAATTTTGTTCTTGAAGAAAATGAGTCCGAGGGTTCTCTATTCCTGTCGAAAAGACTCGCAACGCCTGGATTATTATTACTTGGTCACGCAGATCCACAGAGTGCACCAGTTTATGTGGAACACGCGGCAAGCAAGTGGATCCTCCTCTCCATTCTGATAGTACAAAAAAGAAATTCCCGCAAGGAGACCAATCATGATACTTCCACTCTATTGCCCACTCTTACTATGACTTGCTATATAATGTTGATGGGGTGATGAGTGATAATGAACATTATTATTATTATTATTATTATTATTACGGAACCAGCCCCGACTGGAGCTTTACCCAAGAAAGCGAGAGTTCTGCTAGTGTGACACACCACCGGATTTCGTGTTGACACTTTAATTGGGATTTCTCCTTCAAGTTTTCTAGGGCCCAGATTATCTCCGGTTTTGAGAAACTCCCTGAAGTATCGGGAGTGTAAGTTATTATTGTTTTCTTGACAGAATGTATGATATGATACTCAAATAGAATATTGTGATGCTAGGACCCTGATGGTGGCTGCTGTTTCACAGCTTGGAAAGAATGAGTGTGGGTGTTGTCGTATCGTTGTCAGTTTCTCCCTAGAACTGCTCTGTTCGGCACCATGGCTAGGGAAGATGGGGCAACTGAGTTTAAGCAACCATAGAAGCAGCATTTCAGTTCCAGGTTTCTGGTTTATTCAGCGGCGGGGGTTGCGACTCGGAAATGGCGCGTTACGTTTTGAAGAAGGACATACTGAATAAACCCTGACGCTTCCCACCACGACATTTACTGTAGCGATGATATTAAGCTGCATCATCCTGAATGTAGTGTATCTCTCTCGTAATTACACAGCTGATCCAATAAAGGGATGATACTTCCCACTTTATCAGACATCTCGACATTCATGATCTTGATCTGACATGCAGGCTGACGAAGGGGTAAGGAACGTAAGGATTCCAAAGCTGCTTCTGTGGGCGTCGAGGGTCCTAGTATAATGCCCGCCTGCCAGGCTGGACAAAGCATGGTGCGTATATACACAGAAGCGGCTTATCCCCTTTACTGCTCCAATGATCAACATGGATCTGTAACTTCGTGACTTGGTTCAGAATTAAATTAAAGGAGAGCTTATCTATCATGCTTGCACTACATTTGCGACAGATTGGCGGAGATAACAACATTGACGATGCTGAACACACCATTACTGGAAATGCTAGAAATGCCGACAATATTCTCTTGACCTGTTCCATCAGATTCCAGCGTAACATACAATACATTACTGGTAATCGACGTTCTACCATTGTGTCTTTTTGACGACATTGTGAAGGGTAGCACATAAGCCCTGAATGGAAATGACATCTGATGAAATAAATGCCTTATCTAGGAAACACTAAAGACATACCTGTACTTTTCCTTATCCTATCGAGAGAAACGTGCGCCGCCTATCCGAAATTAAAAGAGATTGTAGAGATTGCGAAAGAGTGACGAAGGCGCAGAGAAAATTTAATCCCATATATGCACTAGGTTCTTAAAAGAAAGGGGTTTGGGATATGAATGGATTTAAAAAGAATGAAACTGGAGTTTCATCCAGTCTAGAATATAAAGGACATGACATATTTGTCGACAGTGCCTGACTTAACTCCACTTTACAAGCCCCATACCAGTAACGAAACGCAGATGCCTTTTGGCAGTTCGAATTGGCCATTGTTTGTCTTATAAAGCATTTCAACGAAGGAAGAAGAAACGGTACTAGTGGCAGACACATTGGCTTAACAGACCCACGAGCACAATGGAGAATGAATCATTGATACCCGTCAGAATGAGATCAACCAAGTCTCATGACTCGAGTCGCAATTAAAGAATAACACAACAAACAAGCCGTTCATCACTTGTAGACTCCTAGGCCCGTAGTGTACCATGACAATGAGTCCTAGGTATCCCCAAAAGTCAACATCATTGACTCCTTTTTGGGAACAAAGAGTCGAAACGTGCACCCGCAGTATCTCAACGTGACTTGGAAGTGATAACCTTAGTATCAAGTGCACAGTTCTACAGTTTCTCCAACGATCCAATAAAAGTTGTGTATCACTGACACTGGTACCATGAACCGTCTATGGGCAGAAGCGTACGGATTCGGTTCCGATAAAATCGCGTCTGGCAACTTCGTACCACGCCGGCCACGACGGGAATGTACAATGATTCATAGCACAAACATACTTCTTCCATGAGGCTGAGACCTATTGACCTTATTTCGGGCTCACCACGAACGACTATCCCGTCACCGAATACGGGGATACCTACATCCTGCAATGCATGGTTAGCTTTATTCCAAAAAAAGAAGGATATACAACATTGCGATAACACGCATGCAAACGCCCACAGCGGCGTCTATTCCCAATACGGAGACCCCGTCAACGAAAACGTTGACGACGCGTGTAGAGGAGGAGGAAGTGAGCCAGTCTAAAATACAATTCCCGCCGACTTCTAATTCGTACACATATTCCACAATCGCAGGCGCTGCCGTATGATGCACGCGTTTTCAACGAGGTCGGTGGTGGTGGGGGGGGGGGGGGGAAAGGAAGAATTCAATTGGGATTGAGAGTTAAAAAAGAAATAGCCTGAACGGATATGAACGTTTTCCCCCCCAAACGTAACTTTTATCCAATCAAACGTGGATTACTTTGAATTCTTTGATCACCGTCAATGACACATGTAGGGACGTACCCTGATTTCCCCACACTGATTGATATTTGGTGATGTACATCATCAGATAACTCTATTCATGGATTATAGAGAACAAGGTTTGCTCCCGTCATCAGCCATTCCACGCCATGTGAACTAAGCCGAGAAACAGCCCCTAAGTTCCATTCTACCTGTATTACAGAAGTAAAGAAGTGTGGATAAACAAATCTCACGAAGCTTCTTACTTTGTTGGATTTTCCACAACCGTTTACCCAGTGATAAGAACTGCAGAGAAATAAAAAAAAAACAAAATTCGTTCACAGGTACCCCAAAACAACAAATGAAAAAAGTCAACCTACAAAAACACTGCACTCTATTTTCTAGTCATCAACAAAGCTTATATATCCAGAATCAATAACGGGTTCATCTATGGGCGCTGTACTGGGGGCCGAGCCCAATGCCTCGAGCTCCTTATGGCAGCGTTTGCATGCACAATCAAAGTACCACTCTTGTTTAAGTTCGGCTCGCCGTTGAAGCACGGGATCGTTCACGTCAATATAGGTCGTGCACAGCTCTTCGCCGGGCTCGATGTCTCTCATTGAATAGAACTCTAAGGCTCTGTCTACACGCACTTTCTTGATGTTGGGAGAGCAGTCTAGTTCTAGTCAGACCGTTATCCGTGACAAAGTATCAAGGTACCGACGTACCATGGTTAAAATACGATCCTTGGACATACATGCCCCAACCGAGCATCTCGCTATCCTCTTGTGGAGCCGTATCCCATATCCCAAACACATTTCCGTGGTCTCGAGCTAGGATAGCCCGCACTATATCGCTAGTGTCAATAAAATCTCTAGACCGATTCCAGCCACACCCCTGACCAGCAGTTTTCCACGCTGCAGATTTCAATGCTGTGTAAACGACACGCTTAACGATGCCATATACGCGCAAGTGCGAGGCAATAATTTCCGGCTTCCATAGTGCTATTTCTCCCTCGTTGTCCTGCAATTCTAGCACGTCGGCCAATGTAACAGCAGGTCCATTTCCTGATAACGCTGATGGTGTGTCACCCAATCTCGACTGTCCATCGACCTTTGTGGCATTGGCTGCTGCAGTATCCTCAGACATGCGCTGGACTAGCGCAGAAATGACGAATCGGGCAGTATCAAACTCGAAGTCAGAGAAAGGTGCTTCCATTTGGTGATGCCCCTGCCCATACTTAGAAGCCTGGGCACTGTTGCGTTTCTTTTGTCTGCCTGGGCTATAAACCCGCTCTGCATGCTTCCATACTAAATCGAGCTGCTTGCGGAATGTGAGGACCTGATAGGAGGGGGGCACTGACGAGGCGTGTCCGGTATCGGAAGCGACGTTTGAGCGATAATTCGAATCGGATTCGGAAAGTTCAAGCTCTGACGCATAAGGCCAGTACCTCTCGAGCCGTCGGCAGAGCAAAATGTTCCCTTCCTTGCTCTGGTTATTGTCCATCGAAGACTGGACTGCATCTGAGATTTTACTACCCCTCTCAGCTGCAACGATCTTCTCTAGTGTCTCGTTTAAGCTGGCATGTAATCCTCCGAAATCAGCTTCTGTGCACCATCGCGACCGGCATTCGGGACTACAGAACCACACGCCGGAAAGGTATGTAGTTGTTGCCTCACCTTTTCTTTTGGGCTGTCTAGTGTCACCGCTCTTCTTCCCGCCTTCTTCGCTGGGTATATTTAAGGGGTAACATGTAGCCTGCCTCTCGTACTTGCAACTCCACGTGTTCTTGCCATGTTCAAATGCGTATTTGAAGCACCATGCGCAGACCTCCTTTCTAAATTTGCGGGAAATAACAGAGGCGTAGGGCGCTGGGCAACATAGAACACGAGTTCCTGCTTTTATAAACGACTGCGCGTAAGCTCCACGACCACCATATGAGGTTGCATAAATGGTATACGGCAGCGGTATTTCCTTGTTTATCTGGGTATTTCCAGTCATTCCGAAACCTTTCTGAAAGTTAGTGCGACAAAAGATGAGAAGAGAAATATACAAAGTCAAGATGCTCAATTAGATGAGCAAGGATAAGAAAGAAGAAAAAAAAAAAACAAAAATGAGGAGACACGTTGGTTAAGAATGAATGCTATCTTTGCCTTATCATTTTGACCGAAGACGATCCGAGCTTGCCGGTTAAAGTAAGGAAGTTGCCGAAGTGGGATAAACAACTCCTCACACATCAAAATTTCTATTTTCGTCCACAGCATCTAATATACATTCCACACACAACTGCTTTCTTGTCACTCACGCCTTTCGAGAGTTGATGATATCAACAAATTCAGGCTTGAGAGAGGCACCGCCAACGAGGAATCCATCAACATCGGGTTGTTTGGCTGGGAGCTAGTGGTAAGTCGGACGTTTGTTGTGAAAGCTTTGCACTAACCGAGTTCCTTGCAGTTTGCCGCGGTAACACTACCTCCGTAGATGATACGAGTAGTGGCTGCAACGTTGGGAGATACAGCCTTGGTCAAGTATGTACGAATTTCGGCATGAGTTTCCTGGGCCTGTTGAGTGGTGGCAACCTTGCCCGTTCCAATAGCCCAAACAGGCTCATAGGCAACAACAATATTGCTGGGTCGACACAGATGTATATCAGTATTGAGGTCCGCGGAAAGATTTAAGCACTCACTTCCAATCGTCCTCGTTTGTGACGCGAACCACAGCCTGAAGTTGGGATTCGCAAACCTTGCCAGTTTGTCCGGATTCACGCTCTGCCAGGGTTTCACCAATGCAAAGAATGACTTTGAGGGATGCGTCAAGGGCTGCTCGGACCTTGCTTGCGACCAAGGCAGAGTCCTCGTGGAAGATTGTGCGTCTTTCGGAGTGACCTGGGTTTGGGGATCAGATGGGCATGTTCAACACCGAGAGATGCACGCTTGGATTTACCAAGAATAACGTATGGGATACCGGCATCAACCAACTGCTTTGGGCTATTTGTGAGTCAGTCTTTTGCCTACGCACAGCAGGCTTCTTTACTCACCTGAGTTCACCCGTGAAAGCCCCCGAGTCCTTGCAGTAACAGTTCTGCGCAGAAACAGCAACCTCCTTGCGTACAGTCTCCAGAACTGGAATCAAGTAGAGAGACGGTGGCGCAATCACAACCTCTGCAGAACGTAAGGCCTGTCAGGTTTATTACAAAGATCGGAAGTGTCAGAGAACGCGCCTGTGGCAGGATCAAGATCAGCGTTATTTAACCCTGATACCAAGGAAACTTTTGCCTCCCTGGTCATGGGGTTCATCTTGAAATTTCCACCAACAAAGAATTTGCGAGCCATGGCGTTGTGATATTCAGTGGTGAGGCCGGTGAGGGAAAGATGGATGACAATCGTTATCGGTGATAATATAGCCAATCCCGACGCGGGTCTATGAATGTCACGTGACTCATAGTGGTCGCTCGCGTTAACTTCTTTCCGCGCCACGCGGGTTAGTACGGGTCAATACGCGAAGTGTACTCCTTGGATGTATAACGACAAGGATGAGACCAGCGTAATTACCTCTTATGCGTACTGCAGTCAGACGCTAAATAACCCAGGCCTTTGGACTTGGGTGCACTTCTTGTACAGCCGAACCCAGAGAGACTCGGATGATGGAATGCTTTAGCAACTGCCACTCCCTATTGTGTGGCTACAGTATGTGCGGCTTTGAATAAGTGGCTCACGGGTCTCGGAAATCATGACTTCTATATTAAACCTTTACTTCCATTACCTGTAGCAATAGAGAAGGGCGACCTCATACCTCACTGCTATGAAGACCTTGCGTATTCCAGGTGCGTTGCTGTAGGATCCTAGGAGATACTCATGCTGACTCTTGCATTCTGCTTTCTTTCTGGTCTAAGAAACTGGCTTGTGGTCATTTGGCTTAAACGATCCTCATCCGGTGTTTGGGGTCTCAGCACTTTTAGGAAGCGATCTCACGCTCATGGCGCGATGGCCAGCCCCAGCTTATGCACAGAAGCTCAATCCGGGATTCGAAGCTTTCCCCTCGAGTATAAAATCTTGTACCATTAATAAGGTCATTTGAAGACCAAGTACTCTACAGAGAATGCCTCTCTATCTTTTTGCCACAGTTGTTTTCACGTTTGTTGGAATTGCTCATTTTTTTCACACCCGAAGCAAGTGGAAAAGCAATCCAAAGAATCTTCCGTTACCCCCAGGGCCAAGAGGACTTCCAATTGTGGGGAGCTTGTTCAATGTTCCTACCGAGAGAAATTGGCTAGTGTTTAGCCAATGGTCCAAGATATATGGTACGAACTTGATCAAGTGTTTTTCTAACACAGGCTGATTGGTTCACATCAAAAGGCGACATGATTTATTATAAAGTACTCGGACGACCTTACCTAATTCTTGGATCGTACAAACGGGTATACGATCTTGGCGAGCGGCGCTCATCCATTTACTCAAGTCGCACAGACATGCCAATGCTGAAAGATCTGTGAGCATGATTTACCATTACATCACCCTCCCGAGTTAACATCAATAGTATGAAATGGGGATTTAATCTTGCAATACTTCCTTATGGTGCCCAGTGGCGGCTTCGAAGAAGAAAGTTTCATGACTATTTCCATCCGAACATTGTATCACGATACCAGCCCATTCAATTGGAATGGTCTCATAAGTTTCTTCATCTCCTGCTGGAAACGCCTCAAAATTTTCTAGATCACATCCGCTAGTAAGTGTCCTTATTATATTGGGAGTGTTATTTCACTGATGTTTGTCTAGCACGTTTTCTTCGATTATTTTGGAGATTTGTTATGGGTTTGCCATCGAGAGGGGTAACGATGCATACGTCAAGAAGGTTGAACAGTCCATGGAAGGATTCTCCCAAGCGGTCGTCTTTGGCAGCTTCCTTGTTGATCATTTCCCGGTATTGAAGCACATACCAGGATGGATGCCAGGTGCTGGGTTCAAGAAGAAAGCAGAGGAATGGAGGAGGGCTAACATATATGTTGAATATGCGGCATTCAACATCGCCAAAGAGGGAATGGTGTGTTCCTCTTTCAGAGGTTATTACCAAGTACAAATCTCTTAATCGTAGGCTGATGGAACCGGTCGACCTTCGATTGCTACCGATATGCTACAATCATTGCCCGCAGATGCGGATGCAGCGAATGAAGCAGAAACGATTGCTCGTCAAACACTCGCCACAGCGTATGTTGGTAAGTAAGCATACAAATTCACGCATATGTTTCAACATACATTCTTGACTAGGCGCTGCTGATACAGTGAGTCAGGAAGACTCATTATCAGATTCTTTGAGTTAATGACTAAGCCTGTCCTAGACCTTGTCCACTGTGCAATCATTATTTTTGGCTATGGCCATGCATCCTGAGGTACAAAGGAACGCCCAGGAGGAGATTGACACCATCGTTGGGTCAAAGCGACTACCAGATTTTACGGATAGGTCGTCCTTGCCATACATCAACGCTATTGCGAAGGAGGCAATGCGTTGGCAGCCTGTGTTGCCATTGGGTAAGTTCGTTTCCCCTATCTTCAAGTTGCCTGGAATGAACATCTCAGATAGGCACACCTCATATGACGACACAAGACGACGAATATGAGGGTTACTTCATTCCCAAGGGCACAATCGTCATGGGAAATACTTGGTATCGACAGTATTTACTCATGTTGAGCCAATAACAGAATAATAATCAGGGCCATCTTACACAACGAAGAGATGTTCCCCGATCCAGAGGTCTTTCGTCCTGAACGCTTTCTTTCGGATACATCAAACCTGAAGGTTTCAGATATCGCATTTGGATTTGGAAGACGTGCTTGCCCAGGTCGTTTCTTCAGTGATGCATCTCTTTTCATCATCGTTGCTTCGGTCTTGTCCGTGTTTGATATTCTCCCCCCTGTCGACGAAGATGGACGACCCATCCACTTAAAAGCTGAGTCCATAGATGGTATCCTAACGTAAGTAGTTCAATAAGGAAATGAAAAACTATCTACTTCATGGTATTTCACCAGGCACCCTGTTCCGTTCGAATGTATTATCAAGCCACGGTCAAAGAACGCTGAGTCCCTTATTCGGAATAGTAAAATGGTTGGAAATACAAGGTTAGAAGGTTCTTAGTATGGTGTGCGCGGGATTTCCATCACAGCATGTAATCAATCAGTACTCTGCTTTATAGTCTGTGCTGCAGAGATACACAATATCATGCATAAACTTCGTGAAGTATCATTACTTTGCCTTTCACTTCCTCGCCTCTACTTCCATTTCTCACCCAATATTTGCTCGGGCGATAATTCTTGAACTGGACTGTGAAACAGTTCAACTGGCGCTCATCAATGCCGTATGCCTGGATTTAGTATCTCATTGGGTAAAGGAATGTACGAGATCTTAACTTCGTTATGAAATTTAACAGGGTTTGGAAATCTAATTGTAATGACTCGGTCGAAAGTGGAATGCACCGAAATTGCATGCAACACAATCATTAAAACAATCCGCCCCAGACCAACTCAATGAGTACAGGCCCATCACATCCCAAATCCCTCAATGTGATTGGTGACTATATGTATTGAGCAGCATGCAGATAATCTTCTTTCTATCACCTCAGCTGTTTGCCTTCACAGCTCTGAGGTGAGTTGACTTGGTTCTACCTTACTGGATTGTTCTACTTACCTTAATACTCATGATATATATTAGATTTCAACATTTTATTAGTATTAATGTGAAAAGAATAGAATAATTCATGTCAATGATGACTACAATAGTGTAGGATGACAGGAATTGATGGCTTAGATATAAGACATGGTTAACTTATCATCCACAATCATATACAATATGTATTAATCGACCGCCACGAAAAGATGATATGATATTGGTCAATTCCGCGAGTCGACGATGGCTGCATGTGATTCTTTCGTAATGGGGGGTCGCGGGCACGTGATGGGGAAGTCACGAGCAGGCAGAAGCACGCGGCGTGTTTGGCGGGCACGCCACCTCGTCACTTTTTCCGTGAAAATCTGGAGGCCCTTCTGGGGGAGGCTGCCCGGCTCGACCATTCTTAGTCTATAGCAGGTTCCTTACCATCTATTAGGTATGTTGCTGCTCTGCTTATGATCACTTTGAAACCAGTTCTCCTACTGTGCCCTGTTTCTAGGCAATTTTTCGCTTGAACGGTTGTTGAAACTTTGCGGTTAACAAATTCAGCGAACAATTCTATGCTCACGGTGCGATGGTCAGCCTGCCAGTGGCACTTCACCATAGTGCTCAACTAGTGCACAGGGACTCGCGAAGAAGCTTCCGCCATATCACAATAACAACGCACAGCACGAAAAGCATTCTTGACAAGCATGCCTATCATTTGATCATATACCTCCTTTAGTACTTCATCTCATTTACTATTTGATTATACCTGTGGCGCGCCGTTAGTGTAATTCCGTTCTCAACTCAGAACAAGTTAACCGTTTGAATACCCCACTCCTTTCCTTGCACACCTCAATCGTTGACCTCTGGCAGAGGTGAGTACTGTATCATTTACGTACATACAAAGTCGCCTCATATGAAATGATATTCACAATCCCATGAGAGGTCCAACAAATACGATACAACAGGCAAGAAATAACAAATCCTCTCAAACTCCGAGATTCGTGACTTAAAATTACAAATGGAGGCTATTTGAGTCTAGAACGAACTTACGATACAAATCGATCAAAGCTTGGCAGCCGGAGGATACCAGTATCCTAATGGCAACCATCCTGTGTCTGTCGACAGAAAACTAATAAAGCCAGAACAACCTTGTTACCCATCCACATCCTTCAAGGTAATCACTGACAAGTCTGAAACCAGACAGACGATGCGTATTAATTGAAAGTGAATCATCTACCATACTTTATAACTTGAGCTATTTCACTACAACCCCCCTTCTTTTTGGTTTCCAAGTACATCCTTTCACATACATATCCACTCCTACCTGGTCCATTCACAGTATCAGGACTATTCAGAGCTTCTGGCCTTCCTTTCTTTGTTCCTCTTACGTGCCAAGAGATTCTTCCTACCCACATAAGTACTAAATGCTAAACGTGGAGAGCAGCCTGCCAGTCAACGCCACCCCCACATGGTTCATAGAGACCTTCTATATGCACACATATAGACAGAGTGTGATAGGTGAGGGAGCAGTCTAAGCGCTACCGCTACGTGGCTATTCATTGCCTAAAAATCTCAAGTCTGACGTTCAAACAAGCAAGTCATTTAGAAGGGGAGGGGGTCATTAGGAAAGCGCGCCCAATTTAAGCTGATTCTGATTTTGTTGACGGTAATTATACTTGTTTGAATCATCACTATGGTCGCAACTTGAATAGCTCCTTTTAAGCAATGATGTAATTGTTCGAATTTGGGCATTAGATTAATATAAGGTCCATCTTCAAGTACTTACTGCCCAGAGACCATGCTTCTTCACCTTCTTGCTGCATTTGCTCTTGGAGTGTTCGGTGTTGTTCATTTTCTTCGACTTCAAAGCAGAAGAAGGAGAAATCCAAGCAATCTGCCCCTGCCTTCTGGACCAAAAGGTCTTCCAATTGTAGGGAATTTATTCGACATTCCTTCTGAGAAAAATTGGCTGGTTTTTGAACAATGGTCCAAGGTGTATGGTATGAACTCTCCCAGTCAATATACCTTGTGGGAGAAAAGCTGATTGGGCTATATCAAAAGGCGACATGATTTACTACGAGGTGCTTGGGCAGTCTTACCTGATTCTTGGGTCATACAACAGGGTATACGACCTCGGCGAGAAGCGATCATCCATCTATTCAAGTCGTACAGACATGCCGATGCTGAACGACCTGTAAGCTCAATGTTTCACTTCATTCATATTCCCTCCTAAAGTTGATCGTGATAGTATGAAATGGGGATTCAATTTTACGACCCTTCCATATGGTCAAGAATTGCGTGTTCGAAGAAGAGCATTTCATGAATATTTCCAACCAAGCGTCTTGTCACGATATCAACCTGTTCAGTTAAAATGGTGTCACAAGCTTCTACGCCTCCTCTCAGAAACGCCACAAGACTTTCTAGACCATATTCGCTTGTGAGGATCATTCATATATATGAAACGGACCTTTTTTCACTGGTGATTGCTCAGCACCTTCACAGCAATAGTCCTGGACATCTGTTATGGGCTCACCATCGAGAGTTCTGATGATCCATACGTCAAGAAAGTCGAAGAATCTATGGATGGATTCTCCCAAGCGGTTGTCTTTGGCAACTTCCTTGTTGACTACTTTCCGGTGTTGAAATACATACCATCCTGGATGCCGGGTGCCGGGTTCAAGAAGAAAGCAGAAGAATGGAGAAAGGGCAACACATACATTGAATATGCGGCATTCAATCTCACCAAGGAGGCAATGGTACGTTCTTATTTCGGGAGGTCATGACAGATACAAATGGCATTTATTGTAGGCAAACGGAACTGAGCGACCGTCAATTGCCTCCACAATGTTACGATCGTTACTCACTGGCGGGGATACAGCAAAAGAAGCAGAGACGATAGCTCGTCAAACACTTGCTACTGCGTATGTTGGTAAGTAAGCATGCGAGTCGACATACGAATTTTAATCATCAACATAATTGGTTGACTAGGCGCTAATGATACCGTGAGTCAAGTAGGATCGTTCGAGTTACCCAAGTCAGAGATCATACCTGTCCTAGACCTTGGCTACTATACAATCATTCTTTTTAGCCATGGCGATGTTCCCTGAGGTACAGCGAAAGGCTCAGGAGGAGATCGATAATGTCATTGGGGCCAGTCAATTGCCAGATTTTACAGACAGGTCATCCCTGCCATACACCGATGCCGTCGTCAAAGAGGCATTTCGCTGGCAGCCAGTGGTCCCGTTGGGTGCGTTCATCCCTTCTATCATCGAATTGACCTGTCTGGAATCAGCATATCGAATAGGTACACCTCACATGACGACACAAGACGATGAATATGAAGGCTATTTCATTCCCAGGGGTACAGTAGTCATGGGAAATGCCTGGTATTCATAGCATTGTTTCGTGGGATTGTGGCTAATAACATAATATCATTATAAGGGCAATCTTGCACGACAAGGATATGTTCCCCGATCCAGAAGTTTTCCGTCCTGAACGCTTCCTTTCGGATACAACCAATCTGAAAGTGCTGGATACAGCCTTTGGATTCGGACGACGCGTTTGTCCAGGTCGTTTCTTCGGTGACGCATCCATCTTCATCATAGTTGCCTCGGTCTTGTCTGTGTTCGATATTCTCCCACCTGTTGACGAACATGGACGACCCATTCAGTTAAACACTGACTGCACAAACGGCATCATAGCGTGAGTGGTTTAACGATGAATGGCAAACAGATATGTACAATATGGTATTTCATCAGGTACCCTCTTCCATTCAAATGTAATATCAAGCCGCGGTCAAAGGATGCCGAGTCCCTTATTTTGAACAGCGGAAAGGCTGAATACATAGGGTTCGAAGACTAGTATGGGATGTGTGAAACTCTATCACAACATGGATCACAATTATTACTCTGTTTGATCATGTATTATAATCATCATCTTTTCACTTCATCGCACGCGTGTGAAAGGTCGATTTTCTTTTTTTTCGAAATTAATGTATTTGTGCAATTTGCTGGTTCGTCCAAAGTTGCAGTACAACAGCATTCAGAACAACCAGAAATAAGTCCTATTGCTTCCTCTTCCCCTTCCCTCGCCTCTCTTTCCGTTTTCGCCCAATGATTGAACCGATTTCATCACCAGTCACTGGCATCACCAGGCTCTCGGGTTGTGGTTCTATTGTTACAGGATGGTCCATGGAGATTGTAGTTTTTGAGGGTGAGTTCCGTTGAGACGAGGAAATGGACACTTTCCGCTTCTTTGGTGAGGACTGCTGCTCCCTGACACCGTCGTCCGGCTCTCGAATGCGCTTGCCTTTCCTGCCATGGCTCTCATTTCTGCGTTGTGACATACGGTCCTTGGAGAATGTCCCTTTTTTAGATGATACAGCATCATCGAGCATTTTTCTCCCCTGGTGGGATCCATCTTCTCTTTCCTACAGGACAGTCAATCATAGGAGGAGAAAACGGAATGAACCACGAACCGTCATCTTACTCTTCTGTATCGCATTCCGCCTCTGCACGACCTGCACATTCTCAATTGAGCACTCCACAATTAGAGTCCCCCGATTCCTCCGGTTTTCTCCATCCCCGTCCCCATCGTCCTCTTCCTTTCCACCTCTCAGTTTCATCCCCTCTTCCTTCTGTTTTTCCTTCTCCAGCTCTGTCGTCAACCTCTTTAATCTCGCGCCAGCCTCCTCTTCAACTGCCTCCCCTTCCTTGTTCTTCGACTTGCTCTTCTCGGCCTTAATCAGACTCTCCAACTCCTCCCGCCACCACTTCCCGAATAGCGAATGTACGTCTGGATTGTTATTCGCCCACCGTAACACTCGCAGTGCATCTGCGTGTGTATGCATCTCCACGAAGCCATACCCCCTACTTCTACCCTTCCCTGTCACAGGATCAACACGATCGGCCTGTCGTACGATTTTGGCTTGCTTGACACGACCCCCTTTACGATGTGCGAGTTTCTTGAGTTTGGATTTGTGTTTAGCACTCTTGCTGGGGTTGTTGGCGTTACCATCATCATCCTCACTTGCATTATCCTTATCCTCTTCGTTATACTCCTCCACGTTGTGATCACCAGGTTTCCCACCCGGATCTGCAAGCTCCTCGGCAGAGAGTGCAGTGCGATCCCCTGCCAGGACCTCATTCTCAAACATACGAACGGCATGCAGCGCAAGTCGTTTGATAATTCGTTCAGTCACATACAATGGAATCTGCCGTATGCTTAGCCGAGTTTTGGATACATATAATGAAGGATTTGATTTGAGGAGCGTGCGACGTGCGTTATACGAATTTGTTCGTCGTTCAAGGTCTGCTGGTGCAAGCTGAGCAGCGGCTGGGCTATTGGGAAGAATGACTAAAACAAGGGAGTCAGATAAGGAGTGTGAAAGAGTTGGGAGGGAATAACATACCCCCTTCACGAAGAAGGTACATGTTTCTTTTGTCGGCCTTTTCTCGGGCACGCTCACCTGCCTCTTTCAGCTTGCCAGCCTCATCACGGGTGACGGCCCGAACAACGTCTAGTGTACGACCGTGTAGCACAAGGCTTTTTGCAAGTGATGAGGATGGATCAGGAGTAAGGATTGACGGAAGGGAGAAAGGGTTTTTTTTCTTATTCTGCTACAAGGTAGCACATTGAACATTACTGTATTAATTTGCCATAATAGAGGAAAAACGTACAGGTGCAACGAGATTGCCGCCCGAGGTCTCAGCTCTCAGGAGTTGACTTTGTTCGATGACTTTGTCAGCGTCTTCATGATTCCAGAAACATGCAAAACCAGTTCCTCGGGACCGTCCAGTTGCTGGATCGAGTGTTATACGCGCATATCGAAGAGGACCAAATGAGCGAAAGCTGGACAATAGTCAGTATAAGAAGTTGGATTACGACTAGATATATGCGCCAACACTCACAGTGTTCTAAGTTCATCTTCAGCAGCGTCAAATGGAATGTTACGGATGAATAGTGTTGTGCCGATATCAACCGCGGGTAGTTGTGGTTTAACGGGCTTATCGTTTTCATCTCGTTCTTCATCAACACTTTCATTGTCGCTCATGTCACTGCTTCCCAGTTCAGTGTCCGAATCACCATCGTGAATACCCGAATCACTCCTTTCGTCGCCGTCTTCACTTCCACTGGCAGATTCAATGTCTTCCTTCGAGTTACCTGCCTGGTCGCTGTCCTCACCCCCCTCATCCTTCATCGACTCATCAATCTTTGCTTTCTCCTCTTTCCACCTATCCTTGCTCAAGGCCCAATCAACAGCAATTACACGCTTGTTCTTGTCTTCTTCTGTGTCCTCGTTTTCATCCTTCTCTTGATTTTCAACATCCTCATCTCCCCCAGCAACCTTCTCCTTCTCTTTCACAGTAGCAAGCGCAGCTAACTTCTTCTCCAACCTTTTTTGCTTCTTCCTTTTTTGCTTATCCTTCACAAGATCCTCTGCAGCACCAGCACGTACTATTGCACCATTGCACCCCTCTAGCGCTCGTTCAGCATCTTTTTTCGAGTAGTACCAAATAAACGCAAAGCCCCTTGATGCCATGATTCGTCGATGTTGCAGTTGCGCTGATATGGAAGGTGGAGAAGCATCTTGATTGTCTTTGGCCCCAATACTCGACGTAGAGGTGTCATTGGTGGTGGATGCACCTGGGTCAATCGCTTGATCAGGTACAGTAGCAGCCGTTGTAGATTCTTTTGTAGGTATATTGATGGAGTATATTGGGCCGTATGGAAGGAACACGGCTCGTAAGTCTTGTTCAGTTGCATTGAATGGTAGATTTCGGACTATGAGCCGATTGGCATGACTAGGTGTGGTGTGGACTGATGGTTGGGGTGTTTTATTTTTGGCTGACGTAGTGACATTTGTTGGTTTACGAGGTGCAAGTGTATCAAGCCGCTTTTTGAGTGAGACGGACAGAAGGCTGCCCTTGAAAACATGCGCATGCAGCTTATTGACCGCATCCTGCGCAGTGGAAGGAGTAGAAAAGATGGCATGTGCTGAAGTGAAATAACGATCTGTTCTCATATGCAGTATATAGTCACTAACCTATAGTTGGGTCATCGGCTTCGCCATCGGCCTTGATTGGCCACTCGACTTTCTTAGCTCCATTGTACTTGCGAATTTTCTTCCAGAGCATCTTTGAATCAATTGATGTAGGTAGACCTGAGATGACAACCGTGCAAATGGAAAGCGGGTCGGTAGGTACATGCAGTTTCTGTGGCCGTGGTACCTTCATCTTGTTTTCATTGGGAGCTACTGACTTTTCGTTCTTTGCCTTCATCTATTCCAGAAGCCGAAGACGTAGGTCACATACAGGGGTACCAAGCAAAGATGAAAGTTACGAGATACCTTTTGTTCAGCCCATTGTACTCGTAGCTTTCGTCCAGCAAGAGTTAAACCTCCCTGTGATACTTGATTATATGCTGTTTCTGCATCTTCCCGAATACCAAAAGACACATATCCAACGCCTTTTGAGACCCCTGTCCCATGCTCACACACTACAAATGCATTTCGGACAGGTGCGGCTTCAGAGAACAGTGTTTGGAGATCTGTTGATGTTGCAGTGTAAGGCAAATTCGACACAAAAAGAGTTGATCTATTGAAGAACTGTTAATCGTTGTAAGAAAAGAGAGATGGCTGTCGGAATAGACGTACCCATGGTGTATCTGTTGCTCTGAGAGCTCCTCACCGTCACGTTCCTTCCGTTTGCCTAGTGACATTTTCTCAGCTCAGCGATTTCACCAATTTCGAAAAATCTAGGTTGTTTGTATTTATTATACTCTCAGGCTTCTGACCTACAACAGCCCACAACACGTCCAACCCAGCGCTCGACATCACCATGTCATTCCCCGCCGTCAGTACCAGTGACACTCCCCATCCACTGCCATCCTCCAATCCTGATCAACCATGGTACTCAGGTACTAAAACACATCACCCTCCACCTCCTTTGGGTCACCCTGCAGCTTCGTGGGAGCATTGTAATAGTGTCTTCCAGGACCAAGTCCATGATAGTTGTAACAAATGGAGAGATGAAATTGATAAACTCTTAATATTTGTGCGAACTCATCTGTCTTACTGGCCCCACATATCCTGATTCCATTGTGGTAGTAAGGCCGGTCTATTCTCCTCTGTCATCGCTGGTTTCTCTATTCAGTCATATGCCTTGCTACAAATCAGTCCTAGTGATACAACTAATCATCTATTGGCCTCAATCATCTTACAGCTCAATAGCAGCTCAATTGTTCAGAATGCGATTATACCTGATAATATCCTCACTCCGAAAACAGTTGATCCATGGGCTATCTGGGTCAACATTTTCTGGTTTCTCAGCCTCTCTCTGTCCCTTTCTGCAGCCATCGTCGGCATCCTATGTCTTCAATGGCTGAGAGAATATCAACGGAAGGTCGAACTCCCTGCCAAGGAAGCATTCGCTCTTCAATATATGCGATATGAAGGATTAGTTCAATGGCATATCCCTACTATTATTGCCAGCCTGCCACTACTATTACAAACCTCCCTGGTCCTCTTCTTTGTCGGTCTTCTTGTCCTCCTCTGGAATCTGAATCACACGGTTGCTATAGTCATTACCGTCATTTCAGGACTTATTTTGCTTTTCTTACTCGCCACAACTATTCTCCCTGCCTTACAATATCTATCTCATCAATCACAACGACTCAGAATACCACAGTGCCCATTCAAATCTCCACAATCATTCGCAATTTACCACATTTTTTCTCGAATGATTTCGGGTCTATTGCACTTCGCGTTTGTTTTAGCCCCAAGATTAGACATTAGTGAAGACACCGATCTTCAAGAAGAAAGTAATCGCCTTGCGAAGGTGGTATTGTCTGGACGTCTTTCTTGGCGGTGTGTGGATTACTCTTCTGAGCTATACCATTGTTCCAACCTTCAACCTAGTGGTCTCTTGCAAAGGGCGCTCGCGATGTCAAGTACATCTGATTGGTCAAAGATTGATATTTATTGGCAACGATGGCGTGCCTTGCTCTTGTATAATGATCCATTGCCTACCTTCAGGAACGACCATATCAATGGCCTTGATCACCTCAGCGAGGCATTACCAGAAGAAGACGAATCATATATCCACATCTATACATGCCTGCAGGACAGTGTCATCCAGAGAAATGACCTGGGACAACTCGTGCCTGCCATACAACAAGGCCAGAAAACTGATCAACAATATCGAGTGTCCGCCATATACCAAATGCAGAAGGATGAGCTGCGACATCTAGCGCCTATCATACACCGAATAGCATCACGCAGTGATCCAGGCCTGATCAATGGCGTCCTTAGCGCAGACATGATATCTGATTATGAGGTTGAGGACATGCTCACTGCTTTAGTTTTACGCTATCAACCTTTGACAGAGGATCAAAAGCGGGCTTCAAGCATAATCAATCATTGCCTTGAACTCAGTATAAAAATTCTAAACAGCGCAGGAGGTCGTCGCACAATGGCCTTCCTTTCGGTACCTCTTCTGATCAATCAGACAGCCAAGGATTTTCCTGGTAAGGGTGGCACCTTTATTCATTATTACCATCTCATCTGTTCAGTACCCGAGGATATAATATACCAATGTATCCTTTGTTGTCAACGGCTCATAACCAATAATCACTATGTGACTGACAACTTGGATCTGTTTTTCAATACCTTTAACGCCATCTTGTCCCAAGACCCGGTCACCGTTATATCCAAGCCTTACACCCCAAAGTTGTTCGAATTATGTGTCAACATCAAACACTGGATGGATAAACAAAAGAATGACGGGGAATATGTGGCAATCGCATCCATGACCACCATCCTAAAGAAAGTAGAGTGCCATAGTGATTGGCTTTCGCAACCACCATTTTTGGACTTTATGCAAGTTAGCACCTGGCTGCCTCAACCAGAGGACGAATATGACAGATTTCTTATGTTGCTGGGTGACTATGCATTTGAATTGAACAAGAGAATGTTAAACTGGAGGCTAAGAGTAGAACCTGAACATGATTGAAGTATGACAGACTCGGATATGTTGGAGTTTACGCATAGTATGTATACACAACTTAAGCTACTAAATCCTCCTTGCCATAGCATACCCGGCTGAATCCTGTAACTATATCCTCCCCTCCTTGTCCTTATGACCCATACTATTACGTGCTCAGAGCAAGTCCCCACCCGCATCAGCTAAACGAGTTATATTAACAGGGTGCGCTCAATGTCAACAGGAGTTGGCATTTTCTCTTCAGAAAATCTGCAGTTTGTTTGTAAATGTTATATTCTCAGGCTTCTGACCCACAACGCGTCCAACACAGCACTTGGCATCGCCATGTCCTCCCCCGCTGTCAGTGCCAGTGACACTCCTCATCTGCTACCATCCCCCAATCCTGATCAACCATGGTACTCTGGTACTAAAATTCATTACACTCCTCCTCCCTTGAACCATCCTGCTGCCTCTTGGGAACATTGCAACAGCGTCTTCCAGGAGCAAGTCCATGATATTTGTAACAAATGGAGAGATGAGATTGATAAACTCTTAATATTTGTGCGATCTCACACCTGTCCTGCTGACTTCACATATCCTGATTCCATTGTGGGAGTAAGGCCGGTCTATTCTCCTCCGTTGTTGCTGGTTTCTCTATTCAGTCATATGCTTGGCTACAAATCAGTCCTAGCGATACAACTAATCGTCTGTTGGCCTCTATCGTCTTACAGCTCAATAGCAGCTCAATTGCTCAGAATGCGATTATACCTGATAATATCCTCGCTCCGAAAACAGTTGATCTATGGGCTGTCTGGGTCAATATTTTCTGGTTTTCTAGTCTCTCTCTGTCCCTTTCTGCAGCCATCATTGGCATCCTATGTCTTCAATGGCTGAGAGAATATCAACGGAAGGTCGAACTCCCTGCCAAGGAAGCATTTGCCCTACAATATATGCGATATGAAGGATTAGTTCAATGGCATATCCCTACTATTCTTGCCAGCCTGCCACTATTGCTGCAAACCTCCCTAGTTCTTTTCTTTCTTGGTCTTCTTGACCTGCTCTGGAATTTGAACCATGTTGTTGCTATAGTCATTACCGTCATTTCAGGATTTATTCTGCTTTTCTTAATAGCAACAACCATTCTCCCCGCCTTGCAATTTCTATCTCACCGATCACGACGACTGAGAATACCACAGTGTCCGTTCAAATCTCCGCAGTCATTAGCAACCCATCACATTTTTTCTCGAATGATTTCAGGTCTATTGCAGTTCATGTTTGTTTTAGGCCAAAGATTAGACATCATCAAAGATTTTAATCCTCAAGCAGAAAGTGATGTCATTGGACGAATGTTATGGCCTGGACGTCTTTCTTGGCGGTGTGTGAATTATTCCTCTGACCTAGTATAGTTGTTCTAACCATCAACCCAGTGGTCTCTTACGAAGGGCACTTGCAATTTCAAATAGATCTGATTGGTCAAAGATTGATATTTATTGGCAACGATGGCGCACCTTACGCTTGTATAATGATCCATTGCCTACCTTCAGGAACGACCATATCAATGGCCTCGATCGCCTCAGCGAGGCATTACCAGAAGAAGATGAATCATATATCCACATCTATACATGCCTTCAGGACAGTGTCATCCAGAGAAATGACCTGGGACAACTCGTGCCTGTCGTACAACAAGGCCAGAAAACTGATCAGCGATATCTAGTGTCCGCCATATACCAAATGCAGAAGGATGAGCTGCGACATCTAGCGCCTATCATACACCGAATAGCATCACGCAGTGATCCAGGCCTGATCAATGGCGTCCTTAGCGCAGACATGATATCTGATTATGAGGTTGAGGACATGCTCACTGCTTTAGTTTTACGCTATCAACCTTTGACAGAGGATCAAACACGGGCTTCGAGCATAATCAATCATTGTCTTGAACTCAGTATAAAAATTTTGAACAGTGCAGGAGGTCGTCGCACAATGGCCTTCCTATCGGTTCCTCTTCTGGTCAATCAGACAACCAGGCATTTTTTTGGTAAGATGGTACCTTTATTGTTTCATTACTGCCATCTCATCTGTTCAGTACCCGAGGATATAATATACCAATGTATCCTTTGTTGTCAACGGCTTATTATCAATGACTACTATGTGACTGACAACTTGGATCTATTTTTCAATACCTTTCACGCCATCCTATCCCAAGACCCGGTCACCGTTATATCCAAGCCTTACATCCCAAAGTTGTTCGAATTATGTGTCAACATCAAACACTGGATGGATAAACAAAAGAATGAAGAAGAACATGTAACGATTGCATTCATGACCACCTACCTCAGGAAAATCGAGTGCCATAGTGATTGGCTCTCTCAGCTGTCATTTTTGGACTTCATGCAAATTAGCAATGGGCTGCCTCAACCAGAGGACGAAGAAGAAAACTTGGCCATGTCGCTGGTTGAGCACGTGTTTGAAACGAACAGGAGAAAGATATGCTGGAGGCTGAGAGCAGAAGCTGAACGTGATTGAAGGCAGGCGAGATGTGTTGCAGTTTATGTATACTATGGATACTCAATTAAGCTACCAAATCCTCCTTGCCATATAACATACCCGGTTGAATCATGTAACCATACCCTTCCCATACTATTACGTGCACGGCAGTGGGTCCCCACCCACATATCAACTAAACGAGTTGCATCGCCTTGTCCCACTTCGCGCGCTGTTGGACCTCACCCGAAGTGCACGCAGGAGAAAGTGAGAACGTTTAGTATTTGTATCTGACTCTCAATGTCTCTAGATCAAAATTACAGTGTCTGTTGCCAGTGGAGAAGATTGACTGGAAGTACGCTCGACATAGTTTGGCTCACTCCGATTCACCGGTTGATATACCACTTCCTCACTCGGGCTCTGCTATTAACGCGTTGTTTATCATAGCGGGTTGCAAAAGCGAGTTTTATTTAACCACCTGTACACCCCTCCCCC